>JAOYRS010000143.1:0-27595 GCA_032432895.1 Dryadula phaetusa | reverse complement strand
CGATTCAAAGTATAGAGTATTTTTATACTGTAAATTTTTAAGTTTTCTGCGAGGAAACTTACGTTAGCATTTTCATGCTTTCCGTTACTTTTTTCTATACATTTGAAAAATTCTATGGATAAATCTAACAGAAACGTACGAAATTTCTAACATTTCAACGGGTGTCAGCTTAATATACTGGAAAGTGATTTGAAAAATACACTTGGGGCTTCATTAATGTTCACATATTCTTATAGACTAGAAATAGAGGGCATTGCTTAATGGCTAAGTATTTAATTAATTGCATTAATTTTATTGCATCAGTCGGTGTTTTTTTATAACTTATATACCTTGTTAGCATCTCTGTAGAGAGATATTTGCAAATTTCTGCTACCCAAAGAATAATGAGAATAAATTTGGCAAGACATGTATATAAGCGTAACAAAAACGTTATAAGAATTTAAGGCAGTGGTAGCAAAATGCATGGCTTAGCGGTCAGAGCGCTTGGACAATTTGCAAGAAGCGTGCGTTCGAATCCCGCTCCCCTCTTATTATTTGCCAAGTAGCATCGTATATTTCGCAAGATGTAAAAGGTTGTAGAGTGGTATATGGTATATTTTGCTTGCTATATGTAATGAAATAACATTTCATTATTTCAAATTTGCTGCGCTCCGCGCGTTTATAATCTGTAGCCTGAAAGTTAGTTAAATGACAGATAATGTTTAGATTATTTTGAACTTTGATTTTGTAAGAAAATAAAGAGATATAATAGAGGATGCGATGTTAGTGAACTTTAATGTCGTTTTTTTGAATTTTAGAGAACCAATTTGTGCTTTATTTTTAGCATCCTTAATAACCTATCTTGTCAAACGACATTTTCGTTAACTAAAATGGATCGGCTGCAATTTGAATTTACGATGACAGCCTCAAATGATGGCAAATCTAATATATTAACCATACCCTCAATATCTACAGAAGAGGAGAAGAAGAAGGAAAATGTTATGTTTTACCTGAAGAGCTGAAGCCGATGACTAATCATACATATGTTATCAATATCATATACTAAAAATAGCATAAAGAAAAGGCATTAAAGTAGAAAAATTTGGATAAAATTGGATGAAATCTTAAGAAAACATGTGAAAATCTTAACAAACATCTAAGAAACAAGATGAAGAAGGTAATATGCAATTTTTAGATTAATATTTAGAAGAAATGAGCTTAAAACAACCAGAAGACAAAAGTGACAATTTGCAATATATCTTGGAAAAATTAATAGAAAACTACTACGAAGAAAGAAAATCAACATAACCTAAACATATTTCAGAGAAATTTATTATTGAAAAATCACAAGTCAGAACCCTAATGCAATGCCCATTGCATTCGACACACATCGAGAATTTTGAAAAGAATGTGAACGCTTTAACATATCAAAAGATGAAACAAAAATTGACATATTGAGGTTGTTTTTAGAAAAATCTGTTTGGATTGGTATCGCTCGATGACCAAAAAACTTACAATAAATGCACATGAATGAATGAATGGAAAGACAAATTTTTAGAAACTTTTAAAAACCGAGGATGGGATATAGTAACATATGCTCTTGCATTCAGGTATAAAGAAGGATTACTAATTTATTATGCTATAAATAAGAAAGAATACTACTAGATATAAACAAATCCATAGACTCCAAAACAATGATAGATCTTATTGCAACAGTTTACCTGGGTTTATATTAAATAAATTAAACAGGGATGAACTTAATGACACTACTGATTTGTTCAGTGAGATAAGAAACATATGAAGTATGATGTACAAGAAAACTCAACTACAATAAAAAGCGGGTCATTCCTGTATAAAAATAAAACTAATGATAAGAAGCCATGTAAGACCTGTGAATCTCTAGACAAAGGAATTAGATATCATCCGGAGGAGTCATGTTGGTTCAAGAAAATAAAAATGAATCTGAAAATGTTTTTAAACCCAGAAATGTAAATAACAACTCCATTATTGAAGAAGACATAAATACTGAGAAAAAAAAACGAGTAAGTACACCATTATTCAAGATCAAACTTTAATTAGAAAAAAAATTAGAAGTGAGCAGTATTTATGATTTTCAGGCTCACAGATCTCTTTAATAAATTCGAAAATGATTAAATTAAAAGAAAAAAACGGAAAATGTGATATAGCATACATGAAAAGGGTTAATGGTGTGAAAAAACAGATGGCTGATAACAATAAAAAATAATAACAATAAAAAATATTTGATATAGAAGAAGAGGTGGATGTATACATAGTAGAAAATGTTGATTGTATAATCGGATTGGATATGATAAAAAAATTCGAATTAACCCAAAACAAAGACTTGCGAATAGAACAAAAGAAAATAACAAATAAAACAGATGAAATGTCTAAAGATAACAGAAATAAAGAAAAGAATATAAAAACATTTGCAATAAATTTTAATGAACACATAGAAACAGAAGAATTGTAAGTATGACAGACCATTTAGTTAATGGAAAGAAAATTGAGATAGAGAAAATATTAAAGGAATATAAAAAAATTTTCGCTAAGGACAAATATGATATAGGTCAGTCAGTCAATATAATAATATAATATTCTATAGTACATCTGTATGGTCTTTTACTGCAGTATCTATTTGTTAGTAAATCTATATGAGCTTCATAATCTCTGACTGATTATATAATATAAATAATCAGTCAGAGATTATGAAGCTCACATAGATTTACTAACAAATAGATACTGCAGTAAAAGACCATACAGATGTACTATAGAAGATAAATTAGAAATCGAAGAGCAAATATCCATGTTATTAAAGAATAATTTAATAGAAGAATCCTACAGTCCTTTCGCTGCTCCAGTGACATTGGCATTTAAAAAGGTGAAAATAGAAAATCCCGCGTATGTGTAGACTTCAGGGAACTGAATAAAATTGTTGTTCCACAAGCTCAACCTTTCCCATTAATAGATGATTTGATTATAAAACTAGAAATTGTAAGTATTTTACTGCACTGGATATAAACTCAGCTTTTTGGACTATACCACTACGGGTAGAAAATATAAGCAAAACAGGATTTGTCACACAAGATGGCCACTTTCAGTGGACCTGCCTTCCTTTTGGCTTAAAACATCACCAGCTATTTTTCAGAGAATATTAAGTAATATTCTAAGAAAGCACAATCTCACAGGATACTCCGTAGCTTATATTGATGATATTCTTATATACTCAACCACCTTCGAAGACCATATAAGACACATAAGAAATGTATTAGAAGGAATAATAAAAAAAGGCTTTAGATTGAAGTTTAAAAAATGTATGTTTGCTTCAGACTCAGTAAGTACCTCGGGCATGTAATTCAGAACAACTCAGTAAGACCACTAAAAGACATTTGATCTTAATTAAAAATTTTCCAACTCCTAAGATACAAAAGAACATCAGACAATTTTTGGAAAAAATCAACTTCTACCGTGAATACGTACCAAGAAGCGCAATTAATTTAGACCCGTTACATAATTTATTAAGAAAAAAAGAAAAGTTTCTATGGTCAGAGAAGTGTGAAGAATCATTTAATCAAATAAAAAGATATTATGTACTCAACCTGTGTTGGAAATATTCGATAAAGACTAACCAATAAAAATCTTTACAGATTCATCTTTAGAGGGTATTGGGGCAATATTAAAACAGACACAACTAGATGGTAAAGACAAACCAGTTGCATATTTTTCAAAAAAACTAAACGAATCCCAAAAACGGAAAAAGGCTATTTATTTGGAATGTTTTGCTATGAAAGAAGCGGCTAAATACTGGCAACACTGGCAAATTGGCAAATATTTCACTATTTACTCTGACCACAAATCTCTAGAAAACATGAATATTAGATGCAGGACAGATGAAGAATTGGATGACCTCACATATTATTTATATCAATATGACTTTACAGTAAAATATATACTTGGTAAAGAAAATATAGAAAATATAGATTGTTTGAGCCGAAACCCTGTATTAGAATCAGAAGATAACAAGGAGGAAATATTGAAAATAGTTAATTTAATACAAATGAAAGATATAGTTGAAGGTCAAGAGAAAAATGAAACATTAAAAGAAAAGAAACAAAACTTACTACAAAGAAATAAAATCTATTATAAAAAATAAAGAAACATGAAAAGATTATACTCTCAGAAAAATTTAGTAAAGAACTAATAAAAAAGGTGCATGAAGACTTTTGTCATATTAGAATCAGACAATTACAGAAAAAAATAAGTCCAATATACACAGCTAAAAATCTAACAAGAAATATAATAAATATTTATTAAACATTAAAAATAAATCAAGATGTCAAGGAAAATTCGGGTTAATGTCACAACTGGGACCAGCGACAAAACCATATGAGATAATGTCAATAGATACTATAGGTGGCTTCGGAGGATCCAGGTCCACAAAAAAATACTTACACCTTTTAGTAGACCACTAGACAAGATATGCTTTTATTACAACTTAAAAACAAAGAAAGTACTAGAGACAGATGAGATTGAAATAATTCTGATAGATCTATATCCAGGCATCAATTCAATAGAATTTAAACAGTTGCAGGAGAATAACATTAAACTAATTTTTACAGCTGTGAATACACCATTCTCGAACGGCTTGAACGAACGATTAAACCAAACGATAGTAAATAAAATCAGATGTAAAATAAATGAGAAAAATAATAAGAAAACATGGAGAACAATAGCAAGAGAATGTATAGAGAAATATAATGAAACAGACCACTCTGTTACAGGTTTTGCACCAAAATATTTACTGGATAGAACAAATGTTAGTATTCTACCAAATGAAATTAATGAAATTAAAACAATAGAAATTTATTAAGCTTATTAATTTAGCTGTATATATAAAAACCGAAGACAAGTGAATTTCTGATAGAAGATTAGAATTAGAAAATACATTAAAATCCCATAAGTACAATAAGAAAATATTTGATAGAAATAGGAAAATGCATGAGTTCGAAATAGGAGACAATGTATATGTAGAAAATGGAAATAGACTGAATAGAAAAAAATTAGACGAATTAAAAATAGGCGCTTTCAAAATAATAGAGAAAATATCGAATTCCATTTATAGGATTGACACTGGCAACAGGAAAACAGAATCAGCTTTATTTCACATAACAAAATTACAACCTATCACAGCAGATGAGGTAGAAGAAACTGAATATGAAAATAACTTGTAGATTATATTATTTAGAATTTTCGTTTATAGTAGATTATATTACATTTTAGAAAAAACGTATAAAAATCTTTTGAACGCAGCGGGATTTCGAACCCGCGCCTCTTGGATACCGTCCAAGTCCGTCCGTCTTGGACGGTATCCAAGAGGCGCGGGTTCGAATCCCGCTGCGTTCAAATTTTCTAAAATGTTTTCTAATCCTAAGTGTGGAATAACACTTTAAAAATAGTAAATAAAGATTATATTATTTAATATTTTCGTTTATAGTAGATTATATTATTTAGAATTCTCGCTCTTAGGGGGGGAGAGGTAATGAAATGACATTTCATTATTCCAAATTTGCTGCGCTCCGCGCGTTTATAATCTGTAGCTGAAAGTCAGTTGAATGACAGATAATGTTTAGATTATTTTGAACTTTGATTTTCTAAGAAAATAAAGAGATATAATAGAGGAGGTGATATTAGTGAACTTTAAATGTCGTTTCTTTGTATTTTCAGAGAAACAATTTATGTTTTATTTTGAGCATCCTCAATAACCTATATATATATATGTCGCATCCGGGTCAATAGTTCGGAATATCAATAATACACAAACGACAAAGTGACGTGTACAGAGCCTAGATTGAAGAGAGGTAAACGTTGGAGAGGGTAAACGTTATTAAAAGAATGTGCACTCTGTATTCGAGTATTCATTACGGTACTATCGGTTGAATAAGCAATACTAGCCTAGGAATAGTGCTGTGTATATTGAAAAGTATTTAGAGTTAAGTTGTGTTGTGATTTACCTACGCTGTGTAATAAAAATTACTTTGGAACGTACGAAGTATTTATTTCTCGCCCGGATCCCTGCTGACACCCCACAATGAGTGATCGTGAAGATAACGAGTCTCCGATATCAGAAGTGGGATCTCGACGGGCTGAGAAACCGCTAAATCATTAAGAATTATGGCGACAACTAATTGAAAAACAGAACCAAAATATAATAGCGCTGATCTCTACGCTACGACCGCTTGAACAAATCGTCGCTTCACTCTACCGGAATTCAACCCTGATAAAGAAGAAAGTGGCGCGAGATCTTGGTGTGCAACAGCGGATATTTGCTTAGAAGACAACGCACCACGTGGCGGTCAACTCATTGTTGTCATTGGCAAGGCTCTGAAAGGTACAGCATCATCATGGTTGTCACATATATCATACCCTGGGATATCGTGGCCGGAATTTAAGGACCTATTCACTGCAAGATTCATATCTACAGACACATGTGCAGGTACCCTCACTAACTTACATAGTGAAAAATTAAAGACAACGAGTCTATAGCTACATGCACGAGTCGGATTAACACCTCATTGATGAACCGTTGGAAAAATTGCACCAAAGAACAGATCGCTGTAGCAACCGCCCTAGCACCGACCGCCGCATTTCTCAACACGACTCACGATTACAACATCTTGCTTTTACAACGGAAATTACTTCCCGCCAGCAACTACAAAAAGAATTGCAGGCTTTCTCATATCAAAAGCGAAAAGCTCCTGCAGCAGAGGCGTTGTCAACAACTGATAGCAAGCAAACAAAATTTTACAAGCAACCTACATTAAAGTGTTTTGGCTGTGGGATATTGGGTCACCGGCAGGCTGAGTGTAGATCGAAGCCCAAGAACTACAAGCCAAAATCTCCTGTGAAGACTGAAGTGGCGTCCACTTCTCATCGTGTAGAAAAATCAACAAGCATCAGATGTTTCAAGTGTGGAGTATTGGGACATGTGGCAAGTCGCTGTACTGCAGGATCTGGCTCCCGCGGTGGCAACACCAGCGCTAGTACATCGACCGAGCGTCATGTCGACCTGTGCGTAGTAGAACCTCCTACTGGATACCTTCAACATCGCGGTGATTCTTATATTTTTTAATAAAGGAAAGTTTGGCTACTAAGTTTAGCGGAAAACGTAGTTGTAATATTGTTTCGTTAACTGGTATTGGCCAAAGCAGTGTAAAATCAACAGAACAGATTTTAGCTAAAGTTATGATTAATGAGCACTCTTTAGAATTGTTCTTACATGTTTTACCTGATATTTATTAGGCAGTGATATAATGATTGGTCGTGAAATTTTGAATTTAGGATTTTCGATTGTGATGACGAGTACTAGCTTTCAATTGTTAAAAAATAATGTTGTTAATAGCTGCACTATCCAAAACTCTTGGCCTGATTTTAAAAGTATCGATACAGATATTCCCCTTTGAACATAGATCACAACTTTTAAAGATATTAAATCGTTACTCGAAATATTTTGTAACCGGTATGCCTACTACACGCGTCATGACAGGTGAATTAGAGTAACGGTTAAAGGATCCGAGCAAAACGGTTCAAAGACGTCCTTATAGGTTATCGGTTGAGGAACGTAAGGTTGTGCGAAATAAAGTTGACAAACTTTTACAGGCAAATATAATTAGGCCAAGCTGTTCGCCTTTTGCTAGCCCAGCTTTGTTAGTTAAAAAAACAGGACGGGTCCCACAGGATGTTTATTGACTACCGGGAACTGAATGAAAATACCATTTCTGATAGATATCCCCTCCCCATCATTACAGATTTAATATCACGTTTACAAGGAGCCAAATTTTTTACTAAATTTAATTGTGCTAGTGGATTCCATTTAATTCCATGCCTAAGGAGTCGATAGAGCGTACGGCCTTCGTAACTCCTGATGGTCAATATGAATATCTGACTATGCCTTTTGGTTTAAAGAATGCTATAATTGTATTTCAAAGAGCTATCGTAAATGCATTAGGAAACTTGGTACTCGATTACGTCATTGTTTACATTGATGACGTCGTGATCCAGGCTGAATCGGAAGAACAGGGACTTGACAGACTTGAAGTTTCTTTAAATTCTAAAAAATGCTCTTTTCTTAAATCTAAAATTGAGTTCTTAGGCTATCAGGTAGAAAACGGTAATGTTAGACCAAATAAGCGAAAAATAGAATCACTCACTGCATTACCATCTCCTGAAACCGTTACGCAATTAAGGCAATTCATAGGATTAGCTACTTATTTTCGACAATTTGTTGCACAGTTTGCGTGTTTAATGGCTCCACTTTATAGATTAACATCCCTCAAAGGCAATTTCATTTGGAAACCTGAGCATGAAGAAATCGGACAAAAAATTATTTCAATATTGACTAATGAACAGATTTAAAAATCTTTAGTCCTAGTCTCCTTGTAGAACTTCATACAGACGCAAGTTCAGAGGGGTACGGCGTCAATAGTTCGGTATATCAATAATACACAAACGTCAATGTGACGTGTACAGAGCCTAGATTGGAGAGGGTAAACGTTGGAGAGGGTAAACGTTAATAAAAGAACGTGCACTCTGTATTCGAGTGTTCATTACGGTACTATCGGTTGAATAAGCAATACTAGCCTAGGAACAGTGCTGTGTATATTGAAAAGTATTTAGAGTCAAGTTGTGTTGTGTGTTGTGATTTACTTAGGAACATACGAAGTATTTATTTCTCGCCCTGCTGACGCCCCACAATGAGCGACCGTGAAGATAACGAGTCTCCGATATATATATTTATATATATATATATTAATTTTTCCAACAGATTCCGCAAGATCTTTTATGTACATTAGGTTTTATGACAGCCGATCGAAGTAGATGTTTGATTGTAATTGACACTCTCCTTTAACAATTGTCACTTAATCTTTTTTACAATTTCGCTATTAAAGTAAAAAAAGACAAGATGGCTGCTTCTGTTATAGTACTATAAAATGCTGACGCTATAAAGTGCTGATATTATAATACTATAAAATGCTTTACCAATTTGAGGTTAAAATATATAAAATGTATATTGTGAATTTTTTTAAACTGATCTTAAAATTTTCAATAGGTCATATCCATACTTTCAAGGGCGTGATTTGGTCAACTGTTCGTTAGTTTTGGACCCAACCTAACTATAGACGTCAATCTTCTCAACACTGCTTTCTTATTGCTATTTCGATCGCAACAAGCAACATTTATTTCACAACACGCAAAAAGTGTATATTGTATTTTAATTAAACTGTATTTTAATTTTTTCAACAGGTTCCTTATTTTCATCATTGTAATTAGGCTTTTATGAAAATTGTTTAACCTTTTTTTTTAACGTGAGGAAATCGCATTATGGATACCTTCCCGATCGGGGACTCGGGACAGGTTATGTGGGACTCCAGATTGGCAGATGTAGGCCGCCCCGTTTACCCACTAAAACCGGCTCCATCTCCATCCTCCATCTCGTGCTCCATCTCGACCGCCACTAGCCGAGGTCCAAGAACCCCAATCTTCCGTTACCTCGGCGGCGGGAGCCTCGTCATAGTGGTGGCAGCGCGCGTCGGGTTCCCTCCCCGTCACACGGCACAAGTAGGCCGGCCTCCCGAAGCAACCGTGGCCCGTAAGTACCTGCGTCATGCGGAAGATCAGGACGCCGTGACACCTCGCCAACCACTGGACGAACCGCCTTGATTGTCCTCAGGCCGGCGGTCGGTGATGCCAGCCGGGACTCCCACTCTTCAATTGTGGCTTCTCGCGCCTCGTCCAGTGCGTCTGGCACTGCCCGTTCCCTGGACGTTGTGCCGCGACGCCGGCAATAGACCGACGACAGGACTTGCACGTCCAGATCCCAAGGCAGGACTCCAGCCAGCACGCACGCCACCTCACCGGAGATGGTCCGGTATCCACGTATCGCCCGAATGGCCATCATCCTCTGCGCCCATCGCAGCAGAGTGACGTTGTGCCTATTCAAGGCGTCCGCCCATACGAGGGCACCGTAGTACCATCGACTTGACCACTCCGGTGTACAGTCGTCGGCTCGAGGTGCTCGGCCCGTTCGCATTGGGAAAGAGCCGCGGCAAGGCCGACGCCGTCTTCAACAGCTTCGGGGCCAAGGTGGCAAAGTGTCCCCGAAAACTTCACCTCCCGTCCAAGACGAGTCTGAGGTACTTCACGGTCCGGGCGACTTCGATCTTGACGCCGCCGACGACGATGTGGACGCTTTCGAAAGGCGGGCTTTTCTTCGGACCGTGGAAGTAGACTGCCTCGGACTTGTCGAGGGCGACCTCGAGACGCTGAATCCGCCTGACGACCTGGGACACTCCCGCCATTGCGAGCACTGTGGCCTCGCGAAAGGTCCTCTGCTGCGCCAAGACCAGCGTATCGTCGGCGTAGCAGAGGACTTCCACCTCTTGTAGGGTGCTGCCTCGCAGCACCCAGTCGTAGCCGATGTTCCACAGGAGCGGACCCAGAACCGATCCTTGTGGAACACCGCACGACACTTCCCAAGAGCCCCAGCCGGCACTCCCTGGAAAGGTGTCAAACCTCCCGGAGAGGTGAGCCCCGATGACGCGACGCAGATATGGAGGCACTCGATGGTAAAACAGTGCCTCCTTGATGCAGGGCCAGGGTATGGAGTTAAATGCGTTAGCGATGTCTAGACACACCGCCAAAACTCCATCACCGCGGGCCACCGCTTTCTGCGCAAGAGACTTTACCTTTAGGATGGCATCCACAGTGGAGCGTCCACTGCGGAAGCCAAACTGACAGTCCGAGAGGTCCGGACCTGTCCGCGCGAAGTGATGGATAAGCCTCCCCGCCACCACACGCTCGAAGAGCTTGGCGATCTCGCTCAAAAGCACGATCGGCCGATACGCCGAAGCCGAATCCGCCGGGCGCCCCTCCTTCTTGATGAGGACTAATCTGCCTGTCTGCGCCACGACCGGCCTCAATTTTAAATTCTTTTAGATTATTCAACTTAACAAAAAACTCTTTATTGTACATATTAAATTTGCTGATAATTAATACATTTTGCAATTTTAATAGATTTATGAATATATAAAACGTCCTTATAAAACATCGATAAATCCCTACATACTTAAAAGGCATATTTGTAATTAAGGAGGGTCATTGCACAGTGGGACAACGTCTAATTATATACACTTATTGGTTGAAGTTTCGATTTCCATTCGGGGTAAATATATAAATGATTATATTTTAATTACTTTCATTTTCTCTCTTTGGCAAGAATGCACGCGGAGCGTTGACTTCCGCCACGTTTCAACTTGTAATGTCTCGAATTCGGCGGTGTCTTGAGACTATGTACTTCCTCTCTACCCTGCTACGGGAAATGATTAAAGGTCAACAAAAAATCTATGTAGGAATATATCAATTACTTTTTTTAAAAATAACTCAAAATTATAAATTGAACACCAAACAACGTAACACAATCGTGTTCAAACTACACCACACTGGTGCTAACAGTCAACATGTAATTGGGTATAGAATTTTGCACTCCCCTACAAATGTAAATACAAATATTCGTACTCTGAAATATCTCGCTGCATATCAAATAGTCAAAACATTGTTTGACGCAAAGTTACAAGCCCTAGTACAAATAAATGGAAACATTAAAGTCTAAACGAATGGTCCTTTGATAAGTGAAATGTAAAGAACATAGTTTGAAATAAAACCTCATTACAATGTTGCAAAGGACTGCTGCAAATTTTAGTTACATTTCATCATATTTGCTCTAATGTATTTGCTTTTGAGTATCAATGATGCTAGCAGAGTTGGATTAGGATTTACAGAAAACAATGAGTAAGTTTATTCATTTTCCATATTTCTAATGGTAGGTTTTGTGAATGGAATATAACCATACTATTATAGTATTAAAACAGTCCCTTCGCAGTTTTCCGTCCGAATTTGAAACATTGCACATAGCCGTGTGATGCCGGCTTAGAATAGCATCACCCCATATCCTCCCGCGGGTGTCGTAAGAAGCGACTAAGGGAAAAATCAGGGCATGGGCAGCAGCGTGACCCTGTCTAACATAAACACCTACTGCGGTCACCAACCCGCCTGCCAATCGTGGTGACAATGGCAAGATCCCCCATGGAAACAGCGCCAAAAATACGGCCCTCAGTGCCCGGCAGCCCCGCTATTCCCGGCCAAGGCAGCGGTCGTGGTCACGGCGGGGCAGAGGGTGCTAAGAATCCCCGGAGTAAAGGCTGCCGAAAACAACATATGTATTTGGCAACGTACAACGGGCGTACGATTCGGCTGGACCATCACCTCACAGAACTGGAAGTAGAGTTAAGTCATATAAAGTGGAGTATTCTGGGG
Source organism: Dryadula phaetusa (assembly GCA_032432895.1). Classification (NCBI taxonomy): domain Eukaryota; kingdom Metazoa; phylum Arthropoda; class Insecta; order Lepidoptera; family Nymphalidae; genus Dryadula; species Dryadula phaetusa. The sequence goes on along the minus strand of JAOYRS010000143.1, from coordinate 15,229 downwards.
TTATCGGAAGTCCGAAGAGAGGGAGAGGATACAATAACCCTTGACTCTGGTCACTTGCTCTACTTCCGGGAAGGTGATTGGGCCTCCCAAGGTGGTGTCGGTTTTCTGGTCCACAGAGCTCTTGTTGGCAACGTTGTGGAAGTTAGTAGTGTGTCGACCCGGGTAGCGTACCTCGTAATCAAGCTTACCGACAGGTACTCTCTGAAGGTAGTGCAGGTATATGCGCCGACCTCGACACACTCCGATGAAGAGGTTGAAGCCATGTATGAGGACATTACTAAAGCCATACATGGTACGACCTCATGCTTCTACAACGTGGTCATGGGAGACTTCAACGCTCAAGTGGGAGTACAGGAATGCGACGAATCGAAGATTGGACCACATGGGTTGGGGTGCAGAAATCACAGAGGGCAAATGCTGGTCAACTTCCTCGAGATGCAGGGGCTTTACTTGATGAATTCCTTCTTCAAGAAGAAGCCCCAAAGGAGATGGACCTGGCAAAGTCCAGATACTGTGACAAGGAACGAGATAGATTTTATCATGGCGGACAGAAAGTATATATTCAAAGATGTCTCTGTGATCAACAGGTTTAACACCGGCAGCGATCACCGACTCGTACGAGGCACTCTGAATATATGCTTCAAAGTCGAACGAAAACGCCTGCTGAAATCTACTCTCCGACCTACGCCGCCCCAAGTAGACCGTGTGTCCAAGCAGTTCCAATTGGAACTGCAAAATCGATTCGACTCGCTGGAAACCACTGACGATTTGGACGAGATAACCGACAGCGTGGTGAAGACAGTGTGTAAACTGGGCCGTAAGCATTTTCCGCCGACGAGTACCACTAAGCAGTCCAAACTTGCTCCCGAAACCCTGGATCTGATGAGGCAGAGACGGGAAATGCCATTCGCTCAAGCAGCTTCTCCAAATCAACGGGCTCTCTCTAGGCGGATAAGGAAACTCACGCGCCGGGACCTCCGTTGATCAAACACGAGAAATATTACAACCCTCATTGAGCAAAATAGGGGGTCCAAAGTTTTCCAAAGACCGCTAGGGAGAAGCCACCTTGCAAAGCTTAAGACAGGGGATGGCACAATAGTCACGTCAAGACCCCAGATCCAGAATGAGGTTGAGAAGTTCTATGGGCTGCTCTACTCATCGCGCACACACAAGCCTATAGCTCAGGACACTACATATCCACGTGCACCACTGACGCGCCATTACTCTGAAGACATCCCGGACGTTGACGTAAGTGAGATTAGTGCGGCTCTTAAACAGCTCAGGAATGAGAAGGCCCCGGGTGATGATGGCATTACCACTGAGCTCCTAAAGGCTGGTGGACTACCGGTCCAAAAGGCCTTAGCGGAACTCTTTAATGCCGTCATCCGCCAAGGCATGACGCCAGAAGCGTGGTCCAGGGGTGTGGTCGTCTTGTTCTTCAAGAAGGGTGATAAAACCCTCCTAAAGAACTACAGGCCGATTACACTCCTGAGCCACGTTTACAAGTTGTTTTCAAGAGTCGTCACGAATCGTCTCGCCATCAAGCTCGACGAATACCAACCTCCGGAGCAAGCCGGGTTTCGAAAAGGCTACAGCACCATAGACCACATACATACTGTTCGGCAGATTATACAGAAGACCGAGGAGTATAATCAGCCGCTGTGTATGGCATTTGTGGACTATGAGAAAGCGTTCGACGCCATCGAAACCTGGGCTGTTTTGGAGTCCCTGCAGAGATGTCAAATCGACTGGCGATATATCGAGGTGATGAGATGTCTCTACAGCGCTGCGACGATGACCGTCCAAATCCAAGATCAGCGGACAAGACCTATTCAGCTCCATCGTGGGGTGCGACAGGGGGACGTGATATCCCCGAAACTGTTCACCAACGCGATGGAGGACGTCTTTAAAACCCTGAATTGGATTGGACGAGGCGTTAACGTCAATGGAGAGTATATCTCTCATCTGCGTTTTGCCGACGATATAGTCATCTTTGCAGAGACACTGGAAGAGCTAAATCAAATGCTGAACGACCTAAATGGGTCCTCCCGACGTGTTGGTCTTGGTATGAACTTGGACAAAACAAAAGTTATGTTCAACAGAAACGTCATGCCGAGACCAGTGCGGGTCGAAGGCGTTCTTCTTGAAGTTGTACAGGACTACACCTACCTAGGCCAGACAATACAACTTGGCCGACACAACTTCGAGAAGGAAGCGGATAGGAGGATTCAGTTGGGTTGGGCGGCATTTGGCAAGCTCCGTCGAGTCCTTACGTCAACAATTCCGCAAAGCCTAAAGACGAAGGTTTTTGAGCAATGTGTCCTACCTGTAATGACATACGCTGCCGAGACGTGGACACTGACAGTAGGGCTGGTCCACAGATTTAAAGTCGCTCAGCGAGCTATGGAGCGAGCTATGCTCGGGGTCTCTCTCAAGGATAAAATCAGGAATGAGGTTATCCGTGAGAGAACTAAAGTAACCGACGTAGCTCGCAAAATCAGTAAGCTGAAGTGGCAATGGGCCGGTCACGTGTGTCGCAGGACCGATGGCCGTTGGAGCAGACGAGTCCTGGAGTGGAGACCGCGTCTTGGCAAACGTAGTGTAGGACGCCCTCTGGCCCGCTGGACTGACGACATACGCAAAGTTGCCGGAGCGGGCTGGATGAGGGTTGCGGAGGACCGGGATGTTTGGCGCAAACTTGGGGAGGCCTATGTCCAGCAGTGGACTGCAATTGGCTGACGATACGATACGATACGATATAACACCATGACCTATAGATTAATATTCCATATAAGTGTACATTTGTGACGATTACAATACAGGTATAGAATATCAAAATGTAAATATTGCCAGTTTCATAACAGGAAGGCAGTCACCCTTCCCTACAAATTATACCCTCATAAGTCATCGTGTTTGCAGTCAGACGCCGTCGAACTGTGTCTCGATGTCTTTTATATAGTCGTATATCTTAGAGGTAATAAACAATAACAAAATGTGTACTAATATTAAATTCCTGTTTACAAATATTTTCATAATAAATTTAATTGACAAAGTTTATAATTTATTAAACGCACTTCTTCGTAACTATCGTAGAGCGGAAGAGTTACGGTTCACTCACTATAACATTTTTATGACTATATTTTGAGTTCTAAAATAATTTATTTAAATAATTTAAAATAGTTATCACGAGCACATATTTTTTATCAAAATTGCCTTATATAACATACAGGATACAATTTATAATTATTTTTTGTAAATTGATCGTGATATCATGATTTAATATAGAATTGTTCGTCTTAAATAGTTCTAAATAAACGTCCGGAATAGCAAGGAAGAAAATATTCGTAATATTATAAAGGTAACTGTTGAGTACAAATATAGTTAAGAAGTAAGTCGCGAGCGAAATCTAGTCGATTAATAAAATTATGTACCCACCCCATGTTAGTTTGTGAACGGTTGACACATGTTAAAAGTTTGCTTTAACCTTTTAATATTTTTGAAGGCTTTGATGTGATGTCAAATGCATGCTTGTGCATGTTTTCTCTTTGTACTTTACCAAAAAAATTGTTAAAATTAATCGGAATTTTATTAAAAATGTTTAATTAACTAAAACATATTACGTGTCTTATAAAGAATATATTTAAATATGTACACAAAGCAAAGCGTGTCAAGCCAATTATTTTGTTTATTTATTATTTTGATTATGTCACCAATTTTATATTTTAATACCTCAAAATCTGAACACAATTGGATAGCATTATCCACTTATTAACTAGCTTACATTTCACAACTAGAGCATTGTAAGAAAAGAAAGCTAAGTTAATAAATATTAATAAAAATGTGTATTTTTAAGTTTGATTACACGTACACATCACGTATGTTACACATGAACGTATGTTAATCAAACATCATAACTAAGTAGAGTAGCAATCGTCGAGGGAAGCCAACGCGCAATGATACCAATTATGGTCGGCGGACCTACCACTAGTCAACCGGATACAGCACTAAATCCAATCCAAGTGATTATCCAAACCGCAACATGTATGGAAACGGTTAACCCAAATGGAGCAATATCGAGTTATAATACGCAGTTTAAGTTGCAATAAGTGTCAGTTTTGAGTATATATATATATATATATATATATATATATATATATATATATATATATATATATATATATGTATATATGTATATATGTATATATATATATATATATGTATATAATGGGTTGGGGAAAAAGAAATCCATTATTTTCTCGGTAGGTGGCTTTAGTGATCGATATCTCGAAAAGCATCTATCAAACAATTTCAAGTTTATGCTCGTTGTCAAGGTGATCTTTCATACTGAAAACACCTTCAATTGTTTTCCACTTGTTCCATTCTGTCGTGAATTACAGGCCGTTAAAAATGGAAATCAGCAAAGAGAAAATTCGGTATATTTTAGAGTTTTTATTTGACAAAGGGGAAAATGCAAGCCAGGTATATGGTGCTGATACAGTAATAGCTAATTACGTGCAATTTTGGTTTCGTCGGTACCGTTCAGGCAATTTTGACGTTAAAGATGCACCTCGCAAAGGCAGGCCTGTAGTCAAAAATGTCGATAAAATCATCGAAAAAATCGAAGTTGACCGGCATGTTAATAGTCGCAGCATCGCCCAGGAGCTAAATATTGACCATAAAACAGTTTTAAGCCACTTGCGCAAAGATGGATACAAAAAAAATCGATGTTTGCGTGCCTCACGAATTAACACCAAAATACCTAATTGGTCGAATTTCCATTTACGAAGCCTTGATCAAACGCATTGAAATCGACCCATTTCTTAAACGGATGGTGACTGGGGATGAGAAGTTGGTCACATACGATGATATCGTGCGAAAACGATCGTGGTCAAAGCGTGGAGAAGCAGCTCAAACTGTGGCCAAACCAGGACTATTGAAGGTTGTTGACGCCCGTTAATAAAAATTTGTGGGTAGATTGGTTTTTACGCGGGTCACTGTATCGTAGTGACGATGTATATTCTTTGTCTGCAATAAACCGTTGTACGAAACACATGAGTTTTATTCATGGTCCTTCGAGCCGGATAAATAACTGATTAGTTGAAAATAAATTAATCAAATAAAGAAAAAATGGAGAGAATATAAAAGAAATAACATACAGATATAAGCAAAACGGCTATTAATACGAAGAATTCATAAATCCACCACTCAATAAGATTGAGTAGTTACTGTGGGACCAACCAAAAGTTGTTCAGGAGCCAAGACCTGACAAAGTTGAAGAAGAAACCAAGTCAAGAGTGCTGAGGCCGGGTCGCTGGTGCTGCTTGCTGTATGCCAGGTGCTGGATGTCAGAAGCTGGGTGCCGGGTGTCGGGTGCCGGGTGTCGGGTGCCGGGTGTCGGGTGCCGGGTGCCGTTAGTCGTCATTTGAAAACCAAGCTTTGCTAGTTCAAGAAGTTACTGCTGGCTCCGAGCATTTCCAGATGAGGAAAGTGTATAAACCGAGGTACTGAGTTTATTTATATAAAAGTGAACGTGAAGTAACGTGAAAAATTATTGATAATTTGAACTTTATAAAAAATTGTAACGGTTTTATAAAAACATTTATTGAACTAAGTTATAAGTTAATTGACAATTATTTAGTATAATAATTAATTTGAATAGTACAATTTAATAATTAATTGAAAAACTTGAGTGAGGTTAAGGTCACTCATAAGCAAATAATTGACATAGCTACCCAGGAATCTAAGTTTAATTGTGATTATTTTAGTATGAATATGTCTGAGTTAATTGGAGAAGAGTATACTGCATATAAATGTGAACTTAAAGATTATTTATTAAAAGTTAAAAGTGTTAACTTATCAGAATAATCGGAATCATCGACTATAGTTAAAAATGACGGTTATCCTATTCCTATAAAATTACCGGATATTAAACTACCCGTTTTTTCTGGTAAGTACACGGAATGGCCGACGTTTAGGCATTTATTTGTATCAGTTATTCATAATAATAAGCAATTAGATAATGTTCAAAAATTGCATTATTTAAAAACTAATTTATCGGTAGAAGCTGAACAGCTGTTACGACATATTTCTATTACTGATGCTGCTGATATTGCGCGTTGGTCACAATTACAAGAGCGATATAATAATAAAAGATTCTTAGCTAATTGTATTTTAAAACGTTTATTTTCGCAAAATAATTTAACCATGCAATCGGCCAATGGTATAAAGAGCCTTTTAGACACAACGAAAGATAGTTTAAATGCATTGTCTAATATTGGTATCTCTACCGATTCATGGGATGTGTTACTTATTTATTTAGTTTGTCAAAAGTTAGATTGTGATACCCGCAAACAATGGGAAATAAAATCAAATGAGTAAACCGATGATTTACCTACCTTTTCTCAATTCGAAGAATTTTTAATAAGTCGTTTTAGAGCATTGGAATTCTTGGAACCTACTACAAGTAGATTTAAATCAAATAATTATAATCAACCTAAGGCATATCACGTCTCTTCTGCTTCATCTACCGTATGTCCGTTTTGCTCGGAAAATCATAAAATGTTTCAATGTAAAAAATTTCATCATGCTGATTATAAGACTCGTACAGATTTTGTGCAAAAGCAAAAGCTTTGTTTTAATTGTTTTGGGTCTAACCATAGTGTAAAATCTTGTTTCTTACGTACCTCATGTCGGATCTGTAACCGTAAACACCATACACTACTTCATCCTCAAAAACCAAATCGATCGATCGCGTCTGCGGTACCTGTTAACCATGCTGTTGAGTCAATGCATTTTAGTGATGATCAACCGCAGACTGACCAGCCATTGAATATGGTTACCAATTGTTATTCTAGCAAGGATAAATATACTCAGGTATTATTAGCTACTGCATTAGTCAGGGTCCAAACTAAAAATGGAAGCTACCAACTGCTGAGAGCTTTGCTCGACCAGGGGTCACAGGCCTCATTTATGACAAAATCAGCAGTACAATTACTTGGAGTCAAGAAAACTTTTGTAAAGAGTTCGGTGTCTGGATTGGGTGGTAATGCTAGTGTGTTGACCTCAAAGGCTGTAGTCAATATAGCTATATCATCAATCCATGACACTGAAACTGTAATTGGATTGGGTGCTCATGTTTTGAGCAGATTAACATCGTTTTTACCAATCAAACCAATAGTCATGAATAACTGGCCTGAACTTAAAAATTTGAAGATACCTTCCCGATCGGGGACTCGGGACAGGTTATGTGGGACTCCGGATTGGCAGATGTAGGCCGCCCCGTTTACCCACCAAAACCTCACGGTGCTCCTCCTCGACCGCCACTTGCCGGGACCTCGGGCACACACCGATCCTTCCGTAAGTCCCGGCGGCGGGAGCCGGCTAGGCACGTCGCGGAGTCAAGGGCGGTGGGCCACCCTCGACGGCCTGCTCAGAGTAGCGCGCGGGAGCCACCGCGCGCGCCTACTCGGGCCAGGTGAGTAGGCGATCAGCTTCCCCAAGCTGACCGCCCTCTGCCCGATTAGGGCGGAAGGCGGCGGTCGTGTGCCGCCCTCCGGCGACCCGGTCGTTTCCTCGACCCGGCCTCCTTCTCCCGTTCCGCCGCCTCCTTCGCGAGCACCACTGCCTCGCAGAAGGCTCCGACCGTGTACCACGACCTCTCGCAAGCCACCATGGCCTTCACCACGGCTGGCAGGGAGAGATCGTCCCCTATGACGTCGCGCAGAGCGCGGCGTTGAGACGCCCAGGCTGCACACTCCTCCAACGTGTGCTGGGCTGTCTCCTCGAGGCAGTCGCCGCAGTGGTGGCAGCGAGCATCTGGCTCCCTCCCCGCCACACGGCACAAGTACCTCCCGAAGCATCCGTGCCCCGTTAGGATCTGAGTCATGCGGTAGGTCAGGACGCCGTGACGTCTCGCCAACCACTGGCGGAACACCGGACGAACTGCCTCGATAGTCCTCAGGCCGGCGGATGGTGTTGCCAGCCGGGACTCCCACTCTTGTACTGCGGCTTCCCGCACCTCCTCCTGTGGCGCTGGCTCTACCAGTTCCCCAGACGTTGTGCCAAGACGCCGGCAATAGACCGACGCCAGGGCTCTCGCGTCCAGGTCCCATGGCAGGACTCCAGCCAGCGCGCACGCCACCTCACCGGAGATGGTCCGGTACCCCCGTATCGCCCGGATGTCCATCACCCTCTGCGCGCGCCGCAGCAGGGTGATATTTTGCCGATCCAGGGCGTCCGCCCACACGGAGGCACCGTAGAGAGCCATCGACCTGACCACTCCGGTGAACAGCTGACGGCTCGTGGCGTTTGGCCCGTTGGTGTTGGGCAAAAGGCGCGCCAAGGCCGCCGCTGTCTTCAACAACTTCGGGGCCAAGATGGTGAAGTGGCCCCTGAAGTTCCATCGGCCGTCTAGAACAAGTCCGAGGTATTTCATACTCCGCTTGACGTCGATTTTGACGCCACCGACGATGATGTGGGCATCTGGTGGTGGGCCCTTGCGCGGAGCATGGAAATACAACGCCTCGGACGTGTTCAGGGCAACCTCCAGCCCCAACTTCCTGATCCGGCCGACCACGTCGGCCACTCCGGCCGTTGCGAGGACCGCCGCCTCTCGAAAGGTCCTCTGCTGTGCCAATACGAGGGTATCATCGGCGTAGCAGAAGACCCTGACTCCTCGGAGAATGCTGCCCCGCAGCACCCAGTCGTAGCCGATGTTCCACAGGATCGGACCCAGAACCGATCCCTGTGGAACACCGCACGAAACCTCTCACTCCACCCAGCCACCCGGAGCCGGAAAGGTCACACACCTCCCGGACAGGTAAGCCCCGATGACGCGGCGCAGGTATGGAGGCACACGGTGGTATACAAGTGCCTCCTTGATGCAGGGCCAGGGCAAGGAGTTGAACGCGTAAGCGATGTCAATAGACACCGCCAACACTCCGTCGCCGCGGGCCACCGCTTCCTGCGCATGGGACTTCACCTTGAGTATGGCATCCACCGTGGAACGGCCAAGGCGAAAACCATACTGGAGGTCCGAGAGATCCGGACCTGACTCCTCCAGGTGCTTTTGTAGCCTCCTCGCTACGACTCGCTCGAAGAGCTTGGCGATCTCGCTCAGGAGCACGATAGGCCTATAGGCGGAGGCAGAATCCGCCGGACGTCCCTCCTTACGGATGAGGACCAACCTGCCTGTCTTCCACCGCTGTGGAATTATGGCTTGAGCCAGACAGGCAGTGAAGAGTCCTCTCACTCTGGGCCCCAAGATGGTAAGGGCCAGAGTTAGCGCCCGGCCAGGTATTAGCGCACCATACGGTAAGGAGTACCGTACTGGTCCCGGTCGATTTCTCCGCAAGCATTCGGTCGTATGATTCGCCTTTCATACGACCGATCTTCTCCCGCAGCGCTTCCTTCGCCTCGACATAGGCCCGGCACAACCAGTCCTCTTCGTCCTGCGACCGGTGTGCCCTGTGCCTGCGATAGTGCGTGTAATGGCGTCTCGCCACAACGCAGATGTCACGCAGTTGTGCGATCTCCGCTGACAACCAGTACACTTGTTGCCGTTGTGGACGACCTCTGGAACGGGGCTTTGACGCGTCGCAGATATGCGTCATTGCCCCCTGCGCCCAGGCGGGCGGCGTCCTCCAACGACGCCCAGCCCTCTATCGCGGGCCCTCCTCCAACAATTGCCTGTCGAGGCGCCATAGTTGCCACCCGCGGTCCGCCCTCTCGCGAGGTTGGACCCGGAACTGACGGCACCGCCGGATGTGTAGAGACCTCATATCTGATGTAGAGGTGGTCCGAGAGGGTCTCTACATCATCCAGCACTCGCCAGTTCCACACTTTACGCGCTAAGGGCCGGCGTCGCGAAACGTCACGTCCACGATGGACCCCGCCCAGCCTTCGCACGCACGTGTTCGTCGTCCCCCGATTCAGGACGGACAAACCGGAGGCAACTATCCACTCCGAGAGTGTCGCACCACGCGCACTCGTCGTTGCGGAGCCCCACATGTCCGACTTCACGTTCAGGTCTCCTGCGACCAACACCTCCGCCGGACGAATAGCGATCTACCATTTCCCCCAAGCGGATCAGAACTTTCGAACTCCGCCAGAGTTCGGTTGGGGGAAAAGTAGAGCGCCCACCACAACTAATTCGCCGACAAGTGCCGCGACGCATCCCTCACCCTCTCTCGACACGTGAGAAGGGCGGAGAGCCCGCTGCTAACTGGGTGATAATAGTCACCACCCCGGTGTTTCATGCGACCCAGTTGTCCCTCGACGGTGTACTGTAGGGCTCCGCAACAACCGCCACCTGTATCGACCACTGCGCCAAGCTCTGGACCAATAGTCTTGAGCTCTGGCGCAGTGGTTGAGGTTAGCCTGTAAAATCTGGAGGGCCATTATTGGTCCTCCATCGGCTGAACCCCGCTCCCTGACTCTGGTATTAGGAGCGGCTCGCCCAATAAGACTCGCCACCCCTTTAGCACCACGCTTCCTTTTTGCCTGTGCAACGATTTTTGCACAGGCTGCGCCCCCAGCAAGTGGTCGGCAGGTCTCTGCGCCGCCTCGCACGCCGGACAATGAGGAGCTTCCGAACACCTGGCTTGCTTGTGCCCGGAACGCCCACAGCGGAAGCAGAGTTCGCTCCGGTCCACGCCAGTGCAGTTGGCTGCCACGTGTCCCACCTCGTGGCAGCGGAAGCAGCGCATTACGCGCGGCTGCAATAGTGTCACTCGTGCTGACACAAAGCCCACTAAAAGCCTGCCAGCGCTTATCTTTTTGGCGGCTTCAACTGGGCACCGGACCCACGCCGTGCCAAGGCCAGCTCTATCGCGCCTAATCTCTCCCACTTTGATTGTGCTCACAGCACAATCACTGGCCTTGCTGACTGCCGCAGCCACCTCCTCCGATGTGACGGAATCGTCCAACCCGCTTAAGCGCAGTTCCGCGCATTTAGTGGGCCTTGTCACCTGCACTTGGCTGGCATCCAATACTCCACGCAGCCGCTCTGCAAGGGCTTCGGCCTTCTCCGCCGAATCTGAACCCGGGAGTTCCAGAAGTCTCGCGCCCGTTGAGGCAACCCTGAACCTCAAGTCAGAGATACCTAGGTCTTCCAAGTTGATTTGCCCCGTGACCTGGGTGAGGACCTGGCTGTACGTGACATTGCTCTCCAAAGCACTGGATTGCAATTTCAATGCCACGACAGCCGAGCGCGGTTTCCTGAGTTTGGGTTTCTTCCTCTTCGCCTTCGACGCCTTGTTGTTGTTGCTAGGTTGCTGCTGAGGAGCAGCTTTCTTTTTACCGCCTTTCCTAGCAACAATATTCCCACCCCTCTGACAAATTTCCGGAGCAGGTGGCAGTGGACGTGGTGGCGGCGATTCTACCACCTGTGACTTCTTGGCCCTTCCCTTTGCCCTTGCGGTGCTCTTCGCAGCTTCTGTCTTTTGGTGAGGCCAGGGTTTGCAGGAGCCATGAGCGAGCTTGTCGCATTTGCTACTGCCGATGTTGTGGCGACCTCCTTTCTTGGCTCCTTCGACGCAAGCGGAGGACGCATGCTTCTCTCTGGAAGGAGTCGTGTCTCCAAACCCTCGATCCTTGCACTCACCATGGTCCCATTTCCATCATAATGAAACGCCTAAATTCTTCTGGGCATGGTGTGTGTGGTTTGCTCCTTTCATTTCCTTGGCTGCTTTGCTGTTGTAGGTCAGCCCGTAAAAGACTGACCTCTTTTCTTAAGTCAGCCAGGTCATTCCTCAGTTTATTATTGTGAGCACGCAGTTGGCCACTTCCTCCGTAGCTGTGCGCTCAGCGAGAACATCCACAGCTATTGCTATAGCCTTCGCCGCCTCCTTGAGGGCCTTCGTAAATGTGCCCTTTAAGTTGCCGGATCGACTGGCAACTTTCTTAATTATGGCAAGGCTATCAGACACCTGGCTTTTGAGGTCGCTGGCTAGCTTAGTCTCATCTAGTTCATTATCTGACTGTACAGACATATCAGATAACCGAGAATTAGCCCTGCTCTGAACGGCTACAGTGCTCTCGGCCACTTCACTTTCTCCTTTGCCGCCTTTCCTCCTTTTTCGCCTCATTTAAGGCCCTCCTGGCGTCTAGCAAGCCCATTTTAGTGTCAGCCGGTACGGGCCGACTTTGTCCCTTTTTATTGGCAGCCATTTTAGGCGCCGGTCTATCTGACTCTCCTTCACCAGACGAGCCAGACTGGTCACTTCCATTGCGAGGTCTCTTTCTCCTCTCTTAAGATAGAGAGACCTCGTCTTCGATCTCTGGGATGCTGTCGAGATGAAACTATCTGTGTCAGAGTCCTTAGACTCAGATGCACCCCAAAGTCTGCCATAAGACGACGCAGACTGTCGTCTCGACCTGACACGACTGGCAACACTCAATTTCTCATCATCCAAGTCCAATCTAGTCAACACCACCTGTGGTTCTCTTATTACTCCTCCGATCTGGTTACCAAGAAGTAACCTCTCAGCCGCGCCACTAGCCACCGACAGCCTCCGATGTTCCACTGCCTCTGACGCCACTTCTCCTCTGCCTACTTCAGGCACAACTAACTCTCCGCCTTTTCCAGGCTCCTCCACAACTCCGCCCTTCTCGGGCCCCTCACCGTCAACAGACCAGCGCTTTTTGCCCCCCCCAGAATCGACGGGGCAACGTGCCGTAGCACGGAGGGATTCTCCGACCTCGTTGAGGCCGGTACCCTCCTGGGGTAATTGTTTATTATTATGCGCTGACATGTTTGTTTTTGTTTGCTTTTCTGTCGGGGTGTGCTCCCCTAGGCCGCGTGGTTAACTAACCACTAAAGGTGCGCCCACACCTACTGTTTTGGTCCGCGCCGGGAGTTTGACTTCCCGGTCCACTCGCCCGCATGTGCGAGTGGTTATCCCCTATCCGCCACCGGGGGACGCGCCCAGTAGGAGACCAGCCACTCCCCTGGGCCAGGGGGGAACCTAACCTAACCTAACCTAACCTAACCTACCAATAACCTAACCTAACCGTCGAACTTTGTTTTTCTAAAATTGAGGTATTGCTATTCATATTTATAGTTATGACTTTCGAAACGTTAGATATAACATATAGACAGTAAATAATACTGTTTTATATAGATAAATACACATTGATCATATACATAATATTAAAAATTAACTTGTCAAAATTTGTTAGTAAAAATAAAAATTTAACTAAATTATACAATTAAGGGTTGTTTTTCTTATTGTTTTAAATTGATAATAGTAGGGTTCGTTTTCGGACCTACAATATACTCACCTATTGTGACATTTTCGTGCTTTTACGGCGCGAAAATCGACCAAATTGACATTTTTTCGGGGTTTTTCAAGGTTCTGTCCTGAAAACCCCCTCCCCCCCGGACGTTACTAGTATCAGATTGTAGGCCTTCACGAGCCCTTTCACCCGACACCAAAATTTTTTAAATCGGTTCGGCAGAAACCGAGTTTTTGGCCATTTTAATTATTCATATATAGAAATCCACCTAAGCTCTGTGACTCAGTGGAACATCGTCGAACTTTGTTTTTCTAAAATTGAGGTATTGCTATTCATATTATAGTTATGACTTTCGAAACGTTAGATATAACATATAGACAGTAAATATATACTGTTTATATAGATAAATACACACATTGATCATATACATATATATTAAAAATTAACTTGTCAAAATTTGTTAGTAAAAATAAAAAATTTAACTAAATTATACAATTAAGGGTTGTTTTTCTTATTGTTTTAAATTGATAATAGTAGGGTTCGTTTTCGGACCTACAATATACTCACCTATTGTGACATTTTCGTGCTTTTACGGCGCGAAAATCGACCAAATTGACATTTTTTCGGGGTTTTTCAAGGTTCTGTCCTGAAAACCCCCTCCCCCCCGGACGTTACTAGTATCAGATTGTAGGCCTTCACGAGCCCTTTCACCCGACACCAAAATTTTTTAAATCGGTTCGGCAGAAACCGAGTTTTTGGCCATTTTAATTATTCATATATAGAAATCCACCTAAGCTCTGTGACTCAGTGGAACATCGTCGAACTTTGTTTTTCTAAAATTGAGGTATTGCTATTCATATTTATAGTTATGACTTTCGAAACGTTAGATATAACATATAGACAGTAAATAATACTGTTTATATAGATAAATACACACATTGATCATATACATATATATTAAAAATTAACTTGTCAAAATTTGTTAGTAAAAATAAAAAATTTAACTAAATTATACTATTAAGGATGTTTTTCTTATTGTTTTAAATTGATAATAGTAGGGTTCGTTTTCGGACCTACAATATACTCACCTATTGTGACATTTTCGTGCTTTTACGGCGCGAAAATCGACCAAATTGACATTTTTTCGGGGTTTTTCAAGGTTCTGTCCTGAAAACCCCCTCCCCCCCGACGTTACTAGTATCAGATTGTAGGCCGTCACGAGCCCTTTCACCCGACACCCAAATTTTTTAAATCGGTTCGGCAGAAACCGAGTTTTTGGCCATTTTAATTATTCATATATAGAAATCCACCTAAGCTCTGTGACTCAGTGGAACATCGTCGAACTTTGTTTTTCTAAAATTGAGGTATTGCTATTCATATTTATAGTTATGACTTTCGAAACGTTAGATATAACATATAGACAGTAAATAATACTGTTTATATAGATAAATACACACATTGATCATATACATATATATTAAAAATTAACTTGTCAAAATTTGTTAGTAAAAATAAAAAATTTAACTAAATTATACAATTAAGGGTTGTTTTTCTTATTGTTTTAAATTGATAATAGTAGGGTTCGTTTTCGGACCTACAATATACTCACCTATTGTGACATTTTCGTGCTTTTACGGCGCGAAAATCGACCAAATTGACATTTTTTCGGGGTTTTCAAGGTTCTGTCCTGAAACCCCCTCCCCCCCGGACGTTACTAGTATCAGATTGTAGGCCTTCACGAGCCCTTTCACCCGACACCAAAATTTTTTAAATCGGTTCGGCAGAAACCGAGTTTTGGACCACCACACCCACCCGATATTCGCTCCGCTAGCTGGGGAAAATTTCCCGCCAAAATTAAAAGTTCCCTTTTGGCTGGCTTAGCTTGTGTGGTGGACTAGGAACTCAATTTTTATAAACTTAGACATTCGGCGGCAATATACACCGCCGAACAAATTAGCATCGGTGTTTAGTATTTAATACAGATTAGACACTC
>JAOYRS010000142.1:17500-29200 GCA_032432895.1 Dryadula phaetusa | reverse complement strand
GGTTAGGTTAGGTTAGGTTAGGTTAGGTTAGGTTAGGTTAGGTTAGGTTAGGTTAGGTTAGGTTAGGTAGGTTAGGTTAGGTTGGTTAGGTTAGGTTAGGTTAGGTTAGGTTAGGTTAGGTTAGGTTAGGTTAGGTTAGGTTGGTTAGGTTAGGTTAGGTTAGGTTAGGTTAGGTTAGGTTAGGTTAGGTTAGGTTAGGTTAGGTTAGGTTAGGTTAGGTTAGGTTAGGTTAGGTTAGGTTAGGTTAGGTTAGGTTAGGTTAGGTTAGGTTAGGTTAGGTTAGGTTAGGTTAGGTTAGGTTAGGTTAGGTTAGGTTAGGTTAGGTTAGGTTAGGTTAGGTTAGGTTAGGTTAGGTTAGGTTAGGTTAGGTTAGGTTAGGTTAGGTTAGGTTAGGTTAGGTTAGGTTAGGTTAGGTTAGGTTAGGTTAGGTTAGGTTAGGTTAGGTTAGGTTAGGTTAGGTTAGGTTAGGTTAGGTTAGGTTAGGTAGGTTAGGTTAGGTTAGGTTAGGTTAGGTTAGGTTAGGTTAGGTTAGGTTAGGTTAGGTTAGGTTAGGTTAGGTTAGGTTAGGTTAGGTTAGGTTAGGTTAGGTTAGGTTAGGTTAGGTTAGGTTAGGTTAGGTTAGGTTAGGTTAGGTTAGGTTAGGTTAGGTTAGGTTAGGTTAGGTTAGGTTAGGTTAGGTTAGGTTAGGTTAGGTTAGGTTAGGTTAGGTTAGGTTAGGTTAGGTTAGGTTAGGTTAGGTTAGGTTAGGTTAGGTTAGGTTAGGTTAGGTTAGGTTAGGTTAGGTTAGGTTAGGTTAGGTTAGGTTAGGTTAGGTTAGGTTAGGTTAGGTTAGGTTAGGTTAGGTTAGGTTAGGTTAGGTTAGGTTAGGTTAGGTTAGGTTAGGTTAGGTTAGGTTAGGTTAGGTTAGGTTAGGTTAGGTTAGGTTAGGTTAGGTTAGGTTAGGTTAGGTTAGGTTAGGTTAGGTTAGGTTAGGTTAGGTTAGGTTAGGTTAGGTTAGGTTAGGTTAGGTTAGGTTAGGTTAGGTTAGGTTAGGTTAGGTTAGGTTAGGTTAGGTTAGGTTAGGTTAGGTTAGGTTAGGTTAGGTTAGGTTAGGTTAGGTTAGGTTAGGTTAGGTTAGGTTAGGTTAGGTTAGGTTAGGTTAGGTTAGGTTAGGTTAGGTTAGGTTAGGTTAGGTTAGGTTAGGTTAGGTTAGGTTAGGTTAGGTTAGGTTAGGTTAGGTTAGGTTAGGTTAGGTTAGGTTAGGTTAGGTTAGGTTAGGTTAGGTTAGGTTAGGTTAGGTTAGGTTAGGTTAGGTTAGGTTAGGTTAGGTTAGGTTAGGTTAGGTTAGGTTAGGTTAGGTTAGGTTAGGTTAGGTTAGGTTAGGTTAGGTTAGGTTAGGTTAGGTTAGGTTAGGTTAGGTAGGTTAGGTTAGGTTAGGTTAGGTTAGGTTAGGTTAGGTTAGGTTAGGTTAGGTTAGGTTAGGTTAGGTTAGGTTAGGTTAGGTTAGGTTAGGTTAGGTTAGGTTAGGTTAGGTTAGGTTAGGTTAGGTTAGGTTAGGTTAGGTTAGGTTAGGTTAGGTTAGGTTAGGTTAGGTTAGGTTAGGTTAGGTTAGGTTAGGTTAGGTTAGGTTAGGTTAGGTTAGGTTAGGTTAGGTTAGGTTAGGTTAGGTTAGGTTAGGTTAGGTTAGGTTAGGTTAGGTTAGGTTAGGTTAGGTTAGGTTAGGTTAGGTTAGGTTAGGTTAGGTTAGGTTAGGTTAGGTTAGGTTAGGTTAGGTTAGGTTAGGTTAGGTTAGGTTAGGTTAGGTTAGGTTAGGTTAGGTTAGGTTAGGTTAGGTTAGGTTAGGTTAGGTTAGGTTAGGTTAGGTTAGGTTAGGTTAGGTTAGGTTAGGTTAGGTTAGGTTAGGTTAGGTTAGGTTAGGTTAGGTTAGGTTAGGTTAGGTTAGGTTAGGTTAGGTTAGGTTAGGTTAGGTTAGGTTAGGTTAGGTTAGGTTAGGTTAGGTTAGGTTAGGTTAGGTTAGGTTAGGTTAGGTTAGGTTAGGTTAGGTTAGGTTAGGTTAGGTTAGGTTAGGTTAGGTTAGGTTAGGTTAGGTTAGGTTAGGTTAGGTTAGGTTAGGTTAGGTTAGGTTAGGTTAGGTTAGGTTAGGTTAGGTTAGGTTAGGTTAGGTTAGGTTAGGTTAGGTTAGGTTAGGTTAGGTTAGGTTAGGTTAGGTTAGGTTAGGTTAGGTTAGGTTAGGTTAGGTTAGGTTAGGTTAGGTTAGGTTAGGTTAGGTTAGGTTAGGTTAGGTTAGGTTAGGTTAGGTTAGGTTAGGTTAGGTTAGGTTAGGTTAGGTTAGGTTAGGTTAGGTTAGGTTAGGTTAGGTTAGGTTAGGTTAGGTTAGGTTAGGTTAGGTTAGGTTAGGTTAGGTTAGGTTAGGTTAGGTTAGGTTAGGTTAGGTTAGGTTAGGTTAGGTTAGGTTAGGTTAGGTTAGGTTAGGTTAGGTTAGGTTAGGTTAGGTTAGGTTAGGTTAGGTTAGGTTAGGTTAGGTTAGGTTAGGTTAGGTTAGGTTAGGTTAGGTTAGGTTAGGTTAGGTTAGGTTAGGTTAGGTTAGGTTAGGTTAGGTTAGGTTAGGTTAGGTTAGGTTAGGTTAGGTTAGGTTAGGTTAGGTTAGGTTAGGTTAGGTTAGGTTAGGTTAGGTTAGGTTAGGTTAGGTTAGGTTAGGTTAGGTTAGGTTAGGTTAGGTTAGGTTAGGTTAGGTTAGGTTAGGTTAGGTTAGGTTAGGTTAGGTTAGGTTAGGTTAGGTTAGGTTAGGTTAGGTTAGGTTAGGTTAGGTTAGGTTAGGTTAGGTTAGGTTAGGTTAGGTTAGGTTAGGTTAGGTTAGGTTAGGTTAGGTTAGGTTAGGTTAGGTTAGGTTAGGTTAGGTTAGGTTAGGTTAGGTTAGGTTAGGTTAGGTTAGGTTAGGTTAGGTTAGGTTAGGTTAGGTTAGGTTAGGTTAGGTTAGGTTAGGTTAGGTTAGGTTAGGTTAGGTTAGGTTAGGTTAGGTTAGGTTAGGTTAGGTTAGGTTAGGTTAGGTTAGGTTAGGTTAGGTTAGGTTAGGTTAGGTTAGGTTAGGTTAGGTTAGGTTAGGTTAGGTTAGGTTAGGTTAGGTTAGGTTAGGTTAGGTTAGGTTAGGTTAGGTTAGGTTAGGTTAGGTTAGGTTAGGTTAGGTTAGGTTAGGTTAGGTTAGGTTAGGTTAGGTTAGGTTAGGTTAGGTTAGGTTAGGTTAGGTTAGGTTAGGTTAGGTTAGGTTAGGTTAGGTTAGGTTAGGTTAGGTTAGGTTAGGTTAGGTTAGGTTAGGTTAGGTTAGGTTAGGTTAGGTTAGGTTAGGTTAGGTTAGGTTAGGTTAGGTTAGGTTAGGTTAGGTTAGGTTAGGTTAGGTTAGGTTAGGTTAGGTTAGGTTAGGTTAGGTTAGGTTAGGTTAGGTTAGGTTAGGTTAGGTTAGGTTAGGTTAGGTTAGGTTAGGTTAGGTTAGGTTAGGTTAGGTTAGGTTAGGTTAGGTTAGGTTAGGTTAGGTTAGGTTAGGTTAGGTTAGGTTAGGTTAGGTTAGGTTAGGTTAGGTTAGGTTAGGTTAGGTTAGGTTAGGTTAGGTTAGGTTAGGTTAGGTTAGGTTAGGTTAGGTTAGGTTAGGTTAGGTTAGGTTAGGTTAGGTTAGGTTAGGTTAGGTTAGGTTAGGTTAGGTTAGGTTAGGTTAGGTTAGGTTAGGTTAGGTTAGGTTAGGTTAGGTTAGGTTAGGTTAGGTTAGGTTAGGTTAGGTTAGGTTAGGTTAGGTTAGGTTAGGTTAGGTTAGGTTAGGTTAGGTTAGGTTAGGTTAGGTTAGGTTAGGTTAGGTTAGGTTAGGTTAGGTTAGGTTAGGTTAGGTTAGGTTAGGTTAGGTTAGGTTAGGTTAGGTTAGGTTAGGTTAGGTTAGGTTAGGTTAGGTTAGGTTAGGTTAGGTTAGGTTAGGTTAGGTTAGGTTAGGTTAGGTTAGGTTAGGTTAGGTTAGGTTAGGTTAGGTTAGGTTAGGTTAGGTTAGGTTAGGTTAGGTTAGGTTAGGTTAGGTTAGGTTAGGTTAGGTTAGGTTAGGTTAGGTTAGGTTAGGTTAGGTTAGGTTAGGTTAGGTTAGGTTAGGTTAGGTTAGGTTAGGTTAGGTTAGGTTAGGTTAGGTTAGGTTAGGTTAGGTTAGGTTAGGTTAGGTTAGGTTAGGTTAGGTTAGGTTAGGTTAGGTTAGGTTAGGTTAGGTTAGGTTAGGTTAGGTTAGGTTAGGTTAGGTTAGGTTAGGTTAGGTTAGGTTAGGTTAGGTTAGGTTAGGTTAGGTTAGGTTAGGTTAGGTTAGGTTAGGTTAGGTTAGGTTAGGTTAGGTTAGGTTAGGTTAGGTTAGGTTAGGTTAGGTTAGGTTAGGTTAGGTTAGGTTAGGTTAGGTTAGGTTAGGTTAGGTTAGGTTAGGTTAGGTTAGGTTAGGTTAGGTTAGGTTAGGTTAGGTTAGGTTAGGTTAGGTTAGGTTAGGTTAGGTTAGGTTAGGTTAGGTTAGGTTAGGTTAGGTTAGGTTAGGTTAGGTTAGGTTAGGTTAGGTTAGGTTAGGTTAGGTTAGGTTAGGTTAGGTTAGGTTAGGTTAGGTTAGGTTAGGTTAGGTTAGGTTAGGTTAGGTTAGGTTAGGTTAGGTTAGGTTAGGTTAGGTTAGGTTAGGTTAGGTTAGGTTAGGTTAGGTTAGGTTAGGTTAGGTTAGGTTAGGTTAGGTTAGGTTAGGTTAGGTTAGGTTAGGTTAGGTTAGGTTAGGTTAGGTTAGGTTAGGTTAGGTTAGGTTAGGTTAGGTTAGGTTAGGTTAGGTTAGGTTAGGTTAGGTTAGGTTAGGTTAGGTTAGGTTAGGTTAGGTTAGGTTAGGTTAGGTTAGGTTAGGTTAGGTTAGGTTAGGTTAGGTTAGGTTAGGTTAGGTTAGGTTAGGTTAGGTTAGGTTAGGTTAGGTTAGGTTAGGTTAGGTTCGGTTAGGTTAGGTTAGGTTAGGTTAGGTTAGGTTAGGTTAGGTTAGGTTAGGTTAGGTTAGGTTAGGTTAGGTTCCCAGGGGAGTTGCTGGTCTCCTACTGGGCGCGTCCCCCGGTTGGCGGATAGGGGATAACCACTCGCACATGCGGGCGAGTGGACCGGGTAGTCAAATGCCCGGCGCGGACCAAAACAGTAGGTGTGGGCGCACCTTTAGTGGTTAGTTAACCACGCGGCCTAGGGGAGCACACCCCGACAGAAAAGCAAACAAAAACAAACATGTCAGCGCATAATAAAAAACAATTACCCCAGGAGGGTACCGGCCTCAACGAGGTCGGAGAATCCCTCCGTGCTACGGCACGTTGCCCCGTCGATTCTGGGGGGGGCAAAAAGCGCTGGTGTGTTGACGGTGAAGGGCCCGAGAAGGGCGGTGTTGTGGAGAGGCCTGGAAAAGGCGGAGAGTTGGTTGTGTCAGGAGAAGAGGCGTCAGAGGCAGTACAACAACGGAGACTGTCGGTGGCTGGTGACGCTGTTGATAGGTTGCTTGTTGGTAACCATATCAGAGGAGTTTTGAGAGAACCGCAGGTAATCTTGACCAGATTAGACCTAGATGACGGAAAGTCGAGTATTGGCAGTAGCGTCAGGACGAGACGACAGTCTGCATCGTCTTATGGCAGACTATGGGGTGCATCTGAATCGAAGGACTCGGATACCGAAAGTTTTGTCTCGGTGGGGTCCCAGAGACCAAAGACGAGGACTCTCTATCTCAAGGAGAGGAGAAAGAGACCTCGCAACAAAAGTGACCAGTCTGGCTCGTCTGGGGAAGGTGAGTCGGACAGACCGGCGTCTAAAATGGCTGCCGATAAAAAAGGACGGAGTCGGTCCGTGCTGGCTGACACTAACATGTGCTTGTTGGACGTCAAGAGGACCTTAAACGAGGAGAAAATGGAGGAGAGGCGGATAAGAACGGAAAGTGAAGTGGCAGAGTGCACTCTGGCTGTTCAGAATAGGATCAGCTCCCGGCTATCCGATATGTCGGTACAGTCAGACAATGAATTGGACGAGACTAAGCGAGCCAGCGACCTCAAAAGCCCGGTGTCTGACAGCCTTGCCATAATTAAAAAAGTTGCCAGTCGATCCGGCAACTTAAAGGGCACATTCACAAAGGCCCTCAAGGAGGCGGCGAAGGCTATAGCTATAGCGGTGGATGTTCTCGCTGAGCGCACAGCTACGGAGGAAGTGGCCCAACTACGGGCGCACAATAACAAATTGAGGAATGACTTGGCTGACTTAAGGAAAGAGGTCAGTCTTTTACGGGCTGACCTACAACAGCAAAGCAGCCAAGTAAATGAAAAGAGCAAGCCACACACACCATGCCCAGAAGAATTTAGGCGTTCCATTATGATGGAAATTGGGACCATGGTGAGTGCAAGGATCGAGGGTTTGGAGACACGACTTCTTCCGGAGAGAAGCATGCGTCCACCGCTTGCGTCGAAGGAGCAAAGAAAGGAGGTCACCACAACATCGGCAGTCGCAAATGCGACAAGCTCGCTCATGGCTCCTGCAAACCCTGCCCCCACCAAAAGCCAAAAGCCTGTGAAGAGCACCGGCAAGGGCAAAGGGAAGGGCAAGAAGTCACAGGTGGTAGAATCGCCGCCACCACGTCCGCTGCCACCTGCCCCGGAAAAGTTGTCAGAGGGGTGGAATGTTGTTGCTAGGAAAGGCAGTAAAACGAAAGCTGCTCCTCAGCAGCAACCAAGCAACAAAGACAAGGCGTCGAAGTCAAAGAGGAAGAAACCCAAACTGAGGAAGCCGCGCTCGGCTGTCGTGGCATTGAAATTGCAATCCAGTGCTTTGGAGAGCAATGTCACGTACAGCCAGGTCCTCACCCAGGTCAAGGGGCAACTCACCCTGGAAGACCTGGGCATCTCTGACCTGTGGTTTAGAGTTGCCTCAACGGGCGCGAGGCTGCTAGAGCTGCCGGGGTCAGATTCGGCGGAGAAGGCCGAGGCCCTTGCCGAGCGGCTGCGTGGAGTCTTGGATGCCAGCCAAGTGCAGGTGACAAGGCCCACTAAATGCGCGGAACTGCGCTTAAGCGGGTTGGACGATTCCGTCACATCGGAGGAAGTGGCTGCGGCAGTCAGCAAGGCCAGTGGTTGTGCTGTGAGCACAATCAAAGTGGGAGAGATTAGGCGCGACAGAGCTGGCCTTGGCACAGCGTGGGTCCGGTGCCCAGTTGAAGCCGCCAAAAAGATAAGCGCTGGCAGGCTTTTAGTGGGCTTTGTGTCAGCACGAGTGACACTATTGCAGCCGCGCGTAATGCGCTGCTTCCGCTGCCACGAGGTTGGACACGTGGCAGCCAACTGCACTGGCGTGGACCGGAGCGAACTCTGCTTCCGCTGTGGGCGTTCCGGGCACAAGCAAGCCAGGTGTTCGGAAGCTCCTCATTGTCCGGCGTGCGAGGCGGCGCAGAGACCTGCCGACCACTTGGCTGGGGGCGCAGCCTGTGCAAAAATCGTTGCACAGGCGAAAAGGAAGCGTGGTGCTAAAGGGGCGGCGAGTCTTATTGGGCGAGCCGCTCCTAAATCCCAGAGTCAGGGAGCGGGGGTTCAGCCGATGGAGGACCAATAATGGCCCTCCAGATTTTACAGGCGAACCTCAACCACTGCGCCAGAGCTCAAGACTTATTGGTCCAGAGCTTGGCGCAGTGGTCGATACAGGTGGCGGTTGTTTCGGAGCCCTACAGTACACCATCGAGGGACAACTGGGTCGCAGACAACACCGGGGTGGTGACTATTATCACCCAGGTAGCAGCGGGCTCTCCGCCCTTTTCACGTGTCGAGAGGGGTGAGGGATGCGTCGCGGCACTTGTCGGCGACTTAGTTGTGGTGGGCGTCTACTTTTCCCCCAACCGAACTCTGGCGGAGTTCGAAGAGTTCCTGATCCGCTTGGGGGAAATGGTAGACCGCTATCGTCCGGCGGAGGTGTTGGTCGCAGGAGACCTGAACGCGAAGTCGGACATGTGGGGCTCCGCAACGACGAGTGCGCGTGGTGCGACACTCTCGGAGTGGATAGTTGCCTCCGGTTTGTCCGTCCTGAATCGGGGGACGACGAACACGTGCGTGCGAAGGCTGGGCGGGTCCATCGTGGACGTGACGTTCGCGACGCCGGCCCTAGCGCGTAACGTGCGGAACTGGCGAGTGCTGGATGATGTAGAGACCCTCTCGGACCACCTCTACATCAGATACGAGGTCTCTACACATCCGGCGGTGCCGTCAGTTCCGGGTCCAACCTCGCGAGAGGGCGGACCGCGGTGGCAACTATGGCGCCTCGACAGACAATTGTTGGAGGAGGCCGCGATAGTGCAATCCTGGCTGCCCCAGGGCTGGGCGTCGGTGGAGGACGCCGCCGCCTGGGCGCAGAGGGCAATGACGCATATCTGCGACGCGTCAATGCCCCGTTCCAGAGGTCGTCCACAACGGCGACAAGTGTACTGGTGGTCGGAGGAGATCGCACAACTGCGTGACATCTGCGTTGTGGCGAGACGCCAGTACACGCACTATCGCAGGCGCAGGGCACACCGGTGGCAGGAGGAAGAGGACCGGTTGTGCCGCGCCTATGTCGAGGCGAAGGAAGCGCTGCGGGAGAAGATCGGTCGTATGAAGGGCGAATCATACGACCGAATGCTTTCGGAAATCGACCGGGACCCGTACGGTACTCCTTACCGTATGGTGCGAGGTAAACTCCGGTCGTGGGCTCCCCCCGTGACGCAGACGCTCCAACCGGACGTTCTCCAAGGAGTGCTGACGTCACTATTTCCGCAGCGGGCCAACTTTACACCTCCATCAATGGCCCGCCCCGCAGCGCCGAGGGAAGAGGAGGAAGACGAGAGTGTCGCACCACCGGTGGAGGAGGAGGAGCTCGAAGAGGCGATCTGCCGATCTCGCGGCAAGAGCACCGCCCCGGGCCTGGATGGCGTTCCTGGTCGGGCGCTTACTCTGGCCCTTACCATCTTGGGGCCCAGAGTGAGAGGACTCTTCACTGCCTGTCTGGCTCAAGCCATAATTCCACAGCGGTGGAAGACAGGCAGGTTGGTCCTCATCCGTAAGGAGGGACGTCCGGCGGATTCTGCCTACGCCTATAGGCCTATCGTGCTCCTGAGCGAGATCGCCAAGCTCTTCGAGCGAGTCGTAGCGAGGAGGCTACAAAAGCACCTGGAGGAGACAGGTCCGGATCTCTCGGACCTCCAGTATGGTTTTCGCCGTGGCCGTTCCACGGTGGATGCCATACTCAAGGTGAAGTCCCATGCGCAGGAAGCGGTGGCCCTCGGCGACGGAGTGTTGGCGGTGTCTATTGACATCGCTAACGCGTTCACCTCCTTGCCCTGGCCCTGCATCAGGGAGGCACTTGTCTATCACCGTGTGCCTCCATACCTGCGCCGCGTCATCGGGGCTTACCTGTCCGGGAGGTGCGTGACCTTTCCGGCTCCGGGTGGCTGGGTGGAGTGGGAGGTTTCGTGCGGTGTTCCACAGGGATCAGTTCTGGGTCCGATCCTGTGGAACATCGGCTACGACTGGGTGCTGCGGGGCAGCACCCTACGAGGAGTCAGGGTCTTCTGCTACGCCGATGACACCCTCGTATTGGCACAGCAGAAGACCTTTCGGGAGGCGGCGGTCCTCGCAACGGCCGGAGTGGCCGACGTTGTCTGCCGCATCAGGAGGTTGGGGCTGGAGGTTGCCCTGAACAAGTCTGAGGCGTTATATTTCATGCTCCGCGAAAGGGCCCACCATCCGATGCCCACATAATCGTCGGTGGCGTCAAAATCGACGTCAAGCGGAGTATGAAATACCTCGGACTTGTTCTAGACGGCCGATGGAACTTCAGGGGCCACTTCACCATCTTGGCCCCGAAGTTGTTGAAGACAGCGGCGGCCTTGGCGCGCCTTTTGCCCAACACCAACGGGCCAAACGCCTCGAGCCGTCGGCTGTTCACCGGAGTGGTCAGGTCGATGGCCCTCTACGGTGTCCCCGTGTGGGCGGACGCCCTGGATCGGCAAAATATCACCCTGCTGCGGCGCGCGCAGAGGGTGATGGCTATCCGGGCAATACGGGGGTACCGGACCATCTCCGGTGAGGTGGCGTGCGTGCTGGCTGGAGTCCTGCCATGGGACCTGGACGCGCAAGCCCTGGCGTCGGTCTATTGCCGGCGTCTTGGCACAACGTCTGGGGAACTGGCAGAGCCAGCGCCACAGGAGGAGGTGCGGGAAGCCGCAGTACAAGAGTGGGAGTCCCGGCTGGCAACACCATCCGCCGGCCTGAGGACTATCGAGGCAGTTCGTCCGGTGTTCCGCCAGTGGTTGGCGAGACGTCACGGCGTCCTGACCTACCGCATGATGCAGGTCCTAACGGGGCACGGTTGCTTCGGGAGGTACTTGTGCCGTGTGGCGGGGAGGGAGCCAGATGCTCGCTGCCACCACTGCGGCGACTGCCTCGAGGAGACGGCCCAGCACACGTTGGAGGAGTGTGCAGCCTGGGCGTCTCAACGCCGCGCTCTGCGCGGCGTCATAGGGGACGATCTCTCCCTGCCAGCCGTGGTGAAGGCCATGGTGGCTTGCGAGAGGTCGTGGGACGCGGTCGGAGCCTTCTGCGAGGCAGTGGTGCTCGCG
The DNA here is from genome assembly GCA_032432895.1 of Dryadula phaetusa. Lineage (NCBI taxonomy): Eukaryota > Metazoa > Arthropoda > Insecta > Lepidoptera > Nymphalidae > Dryadula > Dryadula phaetusa. The sequence continues at coordinate 18,588 of JAOYRS010000142.1, read as the reverse complement.
AAGGAGGCGGCGGAACGGGAGAGGGAGGCTTCTTCCCAACTCTCCATCCGCCGCAAACGACCGGGTCGCCGGAGGGCGGCACACGACCGCCGCCTTCCGCCCTAATCGGCCAGAGGGCGGTCAGCTTGGGGAAGCTGATCGCCTACTCACCTGGCCCGAGTAGGCGCGCGCGGTCGCTCCCGCGCGCTACTCTGAGCAGGCCGTCGAGGGTGGCCCACCGCCCTTGACTCCGCGACGTGCCTAGCCGGCTCCCGCCGCCGGGACTTACGGAAGGATCGGGGTGTGCCCGAGGTCCCGGCAAGTGGCGGTCGAGGAGGAGCACCGTGAGGTTTTAGTGGGTAAACGGGGCGGCCTACATCTGCCAATCCGGAGTCCCACATAACCTGTCCCGAGTCCCCGATCGGGAAGGTATCCGTAACGCGATTTCCTCACGTAAAAAAAAAAAAAAAAAAAAAAAAAAAAAAAAAAAAAAAAAAAAAAAAAAAAAAAAAAAAAAAAAAAAAAAAAAAAAAAAAAGGTTAGGTTAGGTTAGGTTAGGTTAGGTTAGGTTAGGTTAGGTTAGGTTAGGTTAGGTTAGTTAGGTTAGGTTAGGTTAGGTTAGGTTAGGTTAGGTTAGGTTAGGTTAGGTTAGGTTAGGTTAGGTTAGGTTAGGTTAGGTTAGGTTAGGTTAGGTTAGGTTAGGTTAGGTTAGGTTAGGTTAGGTTAGGTTAGGTTAGGTTAGGTTAGGTTAGGTTAGGTTAGGTTAGGTTAGGTTAGGTTAGGTTAGGTTAGGTTAGGTTAGGTTAGGTTAGGTTAGGTTAGGTTAGGTTAGGTTAGGTTAGGTTAGGTTAGGTTAGGTTAGGTTAGGTTAGGTTAGGTTAGGTTAGGTTAGGTTAGGTTAGGTTAGGTTAGGTTAGGTTAGGTTAGGTTAGGTTAGGTTAGGTTAGGTTAGGGTAGGTTAGGTTAGGTTAGGTTAGGTTAGGTTAGGGTAGGTTAGGTTAGGTTAGGTTAGGTTAGGTTAGGTTAGGTTAGGTTAGGTTAGGTTAGGTTAGGTTAGGTTAGGTTAGGTTAGGTTAGGTTAGGTTAGGTTAGGTTAGGTTAGGTTAGGT
>JAOYRS010000142.1:0-10000 GCA_032432895.1 Dryadula phaetusa | reverse complement strand
GACAGAATATGTGGGACATTTTCTACTTTGCTTGGGTCGCAAGGGCAAGCTGGGCTCTCCGCGAGCTTAAACCTATACAGATATTCAGAGAACCCCCCATGTCCGGTGAATACTTGGGTCAAAAATTTTGTTGGTGTGAAAGTTCCGACAATCCTGTACGCCTCCACCGCGTTGGGAAAGAAGAGCCTTGTGACCGAAGCGGTCTCTCCGGCCAGGTACCTCCGGTTCCACTCGTCAAGAGAGTCCTTACGGATTTTTCTCTTGACGAATGAAACCGGACAAAGATCATAGTCGGGAGCCCGCTTCAGTCTCAAGGCTGCCTCCTTTGCCAGCTGGTCTGCACGTTCATTTCCCTCCATCCCCGCGTGTGCCTTTATCCAAAAAAGGGCAAGTTCCTTATTTCGGTCGGAAAGGGATTTTATATTTTTCTGGCTGCTACTGCGAGTGGATGGAGGGAGTTGGGGTTAGTGATTGTTTGCAACGCTGCCCTAGAATCACTATAAATCCCAAATGAGTTTGCCCTGTGCCCGAGTGCTAGCTCTGTGGCCTTGCATATGTCCAGAAGTTCCGCCTGGTAGACGGTGCAGTATGATGGCAAGGTAAGTTTGACGGCACGAGTTTCGGCCCCGCCACTCCACAGGGTGATTGCGGCCCCCACCTTACCCTCAATCTTACTGCCATCTGTATACATCTGAAGGGCTGCGCTGTTCAGCGTTTCCTGGACCTGGTCAGTCGTCTCCAGATTCAGGAACCTCAGGCACATATGTTCTGCCGGATGGGGGCAGTCGGACACAGGGGCCAATCGCTCGATCTCCCTTCCCGCCAGGTCCGGGAGCGGACCCCCCTCTTGGCTCTGTAAAGCGTGGCGGCCTCGCGCACGCGGATGTCAAGGGGGAGTATCCCCGCCAGGACGAGGGCCGAATGAAGGGAGACCGTGCGGTAGGCCTTGCAAATTTTTTGGGAGAAGCTACGCTGAATAAAGTTCAGCCTCTTTCTCACGCCCAGCTTATGGACCGCCGGTTCCCACGCGCTGGCGGCGTACAGCACCATCGGTTCTATTACTGAAATGTAAATCGTGTGAATTATTTCAGGGTGGAGTCCCCAGCTCACCCTGGCTGCCCTGGAGAGTTGTTTGTAAAGTCCCACAGTTTTCTTGCAAATATGATTTACGTGTGCGTTAAAGGTAAGTTTATTGTCTATTATGAGTCCTAATATTTTTAATTCGTGACTAATGGCTATCTCAGTCCCGCCCATGCTCAGTCGCGGTGTATCGTGCTTTAGCTTGTTCGTCACTATCATGGCGTTGGTCTTTGTTGGTGCGAATTTGAGTTTATGCGCGATGCCCCACTTCTGAGCATAGTCGAGAGCGACATTGGCTTGTCTCTCAATTTCGACTGCTTTGTCACCGTGGAATACTAACACAACATCATCAGCGAAAGCCTGCACAAATACCTTCTTTTCTCCCAATCCCCTTAGAAGAGAGTCCAATAGCAAATTCCAAAGGATAGGACCTCCGATGGAACCTTGCACGCAGCCTTTGGTGGTGTTACATCCATGTTCTCTTCCAGCGTACCTTACTCGGACTCGTCGGTCTTCCAGGTAGCTGTTTATTAGTCTGCGCAGACCCTCAGGGCATTCCTCTTCGACTAACCGTATCCTTATGGCAGGCCACCAGGCGTTGTCGAAGGCACCCTCTATATCCAATGACACCAGAGTTACAATCTTTTTGTCATCCAACTTAGATCGGATGTGTTGGATGAGGTTATAGAGGGCGTCTTCGCAGCTCCTTTGGGGCATAAACCCGTACTGGTTTGCACTAATACGTGGAAGAAGATGGTGCCGAAGTCTAGCCACCACCATCTTTTCCAGTATTTTGCCCAACACGGGGAGTAACCCAATAGGCCTGTACGATTTTGGATGAGCGTAGTCTTTTTTGCCTGGTTTTGGGAGGGCGATCACTACTGCCTCCTTCCATATTTTTGGAAAGTAGTGTAGTTTGAGGCACCGGTTTGCGATGGCAAGGAACAAATCAGGTTGGTTGTTGATGGCGTGGCTACAGATGTCGGCAGTGAACCGTCTGCTCCCGGTGCTTTTTTCGGATTAAATGACTCGAGCGAGAGCTGTAGTTCCAGGATGGTGAATGGCGGATCCTGTGGGATTCCGCAAGCTCCGCCGCTCACCCTGCTGGCTCTCTGTCTTACGTCCGCTTGTTGAAGCGTGTCGGTCTCACTCGAGTCTTCCGGGTAAAACACCTCAGCCAGGAGTTTTGCCGACCCTTCCGCGTCCAGTTGAACGCCGTTCCATTTTAGCGGTATGTCTTCTGCTCTTTTTGTCGTCCTTCCTATTACTCTGTATATTCCCTCCCACATTCCTTCCTTGTCCTGTTTCTCGCAGAAGGCTTTCCAGCTAGATATTTGTGCTTTCTTGGCTTCATTTTCGTACTTCTCTTTACTTTTAAGGTATTCGTTGATTACCCAGGTTCTCCTGATCGGCGCGGCGCACCTTATACGACGCCTCTTTGTGGTCGTTTCCCGCATTAACTTTTCCAGGTGTTCGGACCACCATGGGATCTTCAGATGTTGCCCTGACTTTTTTGTTGGTATGGATGCAGTACATGCTTCGGTTATTATTTTTGTGTATTTATTTACCATTTCTTCTAATTGTTCTGTTGTTCCAATATTGTCTGCATCCCTTGCTGTGATATTTTGTTCTAGTTTTAGTGAATTTAGTTTCTCATGGAATTGACTCCAGTTTGCTTTTTTTGTATTATATTTTCTAGTTGTTCTTCTAATGTTTACACCTTGAGATTTAACAAGCCGAATTCCGAAAGAGATCCCATTGTGGTCCGAACTCGTGAGGCCTTCGACTACCTTCCAATCCTCGACCAGTCCGAGTGCGTTTTGGCTGCATATGGTTACGTCAACGTGACTATGATAACGCTGACCACCTCTAATGGTATCGAAAGTAGGCGTGTCTCCCACGTTCAGCACCTGAAGGCCAAGCTCGTCCAGGGCCTCCATCAATTCGTCTCCTCGGGCGTTTGTCGTCGCACTACCCCACCATGTGTTCCAGGCGTTCGTGTCTCCGCCTGCAATTATCCTGCCTATCCCAGGTTTCCCGGATATAGCTTTGAGCTGGCGGATGTAGGGACTCATAGGTCTGTCCGGCTCGAAGTAGTAGGAGACCAGTGTGATTTTCCACGCCTTGGTAGCCAGCCCCAAGACCACTATGTTGTTTGTGGTCCATTTAGGATGCTGGACTACGTCGATGCTGTCATCTAATATGGCTATTCCTGCCTTTACGGTTCCTTCCCCTGGCGCATCGTTTTGGAAGATCCTCACACCTGGATAACTCCTCATACTCCGAGCCGCACCGACATATGGCTCCTGAATTAAGACGGCTGTCACTTTCCGTTTTGCTGCTTCTATGAGTAGTTCTTGAGTGGCAAGCTTCTTCCGCATAACATTTGCCTGGAGCACGCGGTACACCGAGTTCTCCGTGTCAATTCTAGCAATATGCTATAGTCGAGCGGGCCAACGACTCCCACCGCCTACGTATTGGACTTCATCACTAAAAGCATTATGCTCTGACCGGCTAATCTTAGCTCTAACGCAATTCTTGCAGTTAGGGGTAACATTAACACGCCCACTGCTCACAGTTTGCCTTCACATGTGGACCCCCACAGTGGCTGCAGACCTCAGCTCCCTCGGTGCAGTACTTCTTGGTGTGGCCGTACGCCAAGCACCGAGAGCACTGCACCAGGGGCGACTGGTCTGAGACCTTTACCCTCTGCAGGTCCACTCGCAGTGCTCCTAGTTCTGTCGCTTTCCTCCATATTTTGGGGGCAACCGACAGCACCAGGTGGCACGTGTGGGGGTTTCTGGCCCTCCTCCGGTATTTGACATGGATCCTGTCATCCTCCTTGGCGAGACCGTCAAAGACCTCCCCGTTTTGCCTCCTGAGAGCCTTGAGTACCTCCTCATCCGAGTTGTTACTCAAGAGATCTCTCAGGATGATCATGGGGTCTCGGTTTTTGACGTCCTCGACAACGAGGCGACTGGATTCCAGTCTCTGCCTGGCCTGGGCCCTATCCTCCGTCGTCGGGCACCGAGGATGATCCTTCTGTCTTTGGCCTTTCTGACCCTTTCGACTTTTATCCAGCCTTCCTTTGCATCCACTGCTTTTCGCACTCTCTCTAGCACCTCATCTCCTGTCTCTTCTTCTTTTTCCGAGGAAATGATAATGGAGTGCAAGGTGGGTTGCACCGGCTTTGGTGTGAGTGCACTCGCAGTGGCGCTTGCGTATGTGCCATTTACGTGTTTGGCAGCATTATTTTCGAGGGCAACTTTGAGCTCTTTCATGTGCTCAGCATTCTGCGCCAATAGTCTAGTATGCTCCTCGATTTGTCGTGAGAGTTCCATTTGGTTGTCTCTCCCGACAGGCTGCTCCTTGGGGACCTCCATATTGCCCACTTCCTGTTCTAGCAGCTTGACGAGCGCGTATAGACGATCTAGCGCTTTGTTAACGCCAACTTTTATATCGGATTTCAGATTGCGCGAGTTGTTTAGATGCGCTTTCGCGCTCGCCACACAGGCTTTGGCCTCCGAGGTTTTGCTGATGTAGGATTTTTCCTCTGTCTCGGGGCTGAAGTCGAGTTTGGTCCGCGTGATGTTGGTGTCGCTGGATCTCGATCCCGATGCCACCGGGGATGGAGTCTCCTCCAGCGCGGCCATTGCTGGACCTCTGCGTGGAATGTTTCCTTTAATTACAGTTTTCATAGGTGAGCGGCTCGCAGCCTGGTCTCTGCCGTTATCCTTCGCTGGAGTCCTGAACATGGTGATCACAGTAGATGGTGTTTAAGTAAGTCACAGTTGTATAATTAGCTTTAATAGCGTATTTATATATGATTTGTATATGATTTGATTAGTCAATTTTTCTTTTTTATAGTCAATGGAACACATAATCAAAAATAGACAATATATAGTTGTAGAACCCGTCTAGTATAAAAAATATTTAAATACAAAGTATAAATGAGTAGGTAATTTTACCTGTGTCCTATATATAAGCTCAGTGGTGTAAAAAGCCACTGAGTGTCTAATCTGTATTAAATACTAAACACCGATGCTAATTTGTTCGGCGGTGGTATATTGCCGCCCGAATGTCTAAGTTTATAAACATTGAGTTCCTAGTCCACCACACAAGCTAAGCCAGCCAAAAGGGAAACTTTTAATTTTTGGCGGGACATTTTCCCCAGCTAGCGGAGCGGTCGGTGGGTTGGTTCGGTCGGTTCGGTTCGGTTCGGTTCGGTTCGGTTCGGTTCGGTTCGTTCGGTTCGGTTCGGTTCGGTCGGTTCGGTTCGGTTCGGTTCGGTTCGGTTCGGTTCGGTTCGGTTCGGTCGGTTCGGTTCGGTTCGGTTCGGTTCGTTCGGTTCGGTTCGGTTCGGTTCGGTTCGGTTCGGTTCGGTTCGGTTCGGTTCGGTTCGGTTCGGTTCGGTTCGGTTCGGTTCGGTTCGGTTCGGTTCGGTTCGGTTCGGTTCGGTTCGGTTCGGTTCGGTTCGGTTCGGTTCGGTTCGGTTCGGTTCGGTTCGGTTCGGTTCGGTTCGGTTCGGTTCGGTTCGGTTCGGTTCGGTTCGGTTCGGTTCGGTTCGGTTCGGTTCGGTTCGGTTCGGTTCGGTTCGGTTCGGTTCGGTTCGGTTCGGTTCGGTTCGGTTCGGTTCGGTTCGGTTCGGTTCGGTTCGGTTCGGTTCGGTTCGGTTCGGTTCGGTTCGGTTCGGTTCGGTTCGGTTCGGTTCGGTTCGGTTCGGTTCGGTTCGGTTCGGTTCGGTTCGGTTCGGTTCGGTTCGGTTCGGTTCGGTTCGGTTCGGTTCGGTTCGGTTCGGTTCGGTTCGGTTCGGTTCGGTTCGGTTCGGTTCGGTTCGGTTCGGTTCGGTTCGGTTCGGTTCGGTTCGGTTCGGTTCGGTTCGGTTCGGTTCGGTTCGGTTCGGTTCGGTTCGGTTCGGTTCGGTTCGGTTCGGTTCGGTTCGGTTCGGTTCGGTTCGGTTCGGTTCGGTTCGGTTCGGTTCGGTTCGGTTCGGTTCGGTTCGGTTCGGTTCGGTTCGGTTCGGTTCGGTTCGGTTCGGTTCGGTTCGGTTCGGTTCGGTTCGGTTCGGTTCGGTTCGGTTCGGTTCGGTTCGGTTCGGTTCGGTTCGGTTCGGTTCGGTTCGGTTCGGTCGGTTCGGTTCGGTTCGGTTCGGTTCGGTTCGGTTCGGTTCGGTTCGGTTCGGTTCGGTTCGGTTCGGTTCGGTTCGGTTCGGTTCGGTTCGGTTCGGTTCGGTTCGGTCGGTTCGGTTCGGTTCGGTTCGGTTCGGTTCGGTTCGGTTCGGTTCGGTTCGGTTCGGTTCGGTTCGGTTCGGTTCGGTTCGGTTCGGTTCGGTTCGGTTCGGTTCGGTTCGGTTCGGTTCGGTTCGGTTCGGTTCGGTTCGGTTCGGTTCGGTTCGGTTCGGTTCGGTTCGGTTCGGTTCGGTTCGGTTCGGTTCGGTTCGGTTCGGTTCGGTTCGGTTCGGTTCGGTTCGGTTCGGTTCGGTTCGGTTCGGTTCGGTTCGGTTCGGTTCGGTTCGGTTCGGTTCGGTTCGGTTCGGTTCGGTTCGGTTCGGTTCGGTTCGGTTCGGTTCGGTTCGGTTCGGTTCGGTTCGGTTCGGTTCGGTTCGGTTCGGTTCGGTTCGGTTCGGTTCGGTTCGGTTCGGTTCGGTTCGGTTCGGTTCGGTTCGGTTCGGTTCGGTTCGGTTCGGTTCGGTTCGGTTCGGTTCGGTTCGGTTCGGTTCGGTTCGGTTCGGTTCGGTTCGGTTCGGTTCGGTTCGGTTCGGTTCGGTTCGGTTCGGTTCGGTTCGGTTCGGTTCGGTTCGGTTCGGTTCGGTTCGGTTCGGTTCGGTTCGGTTCGGTTCGGTTCGGTTCGGTTCGGTTCGGTTCGGTTCGGTTCGGTTCGGTTCGGTTCGGTTCGGTTCGGTTCGGTTCGGTTCGGTTCGGTTCGGTTCGGTTCGGTTCGGTTCGGTTCGGTTCGGTTCGGTTCGGTTCGGTTCGGTTCGGTTCGGTTCGGTTCGGTTCGGTTCGGTTCGGTTCGGTTCGGTTCGGTTCGGTTCGGTTCGGTTCGGTTCGGTTCGGTTCGGTTCGGTTCGGTTCGGTTCGGTTCGGTTCGGTTCGGTTCGGTTCGGTTCGGTTCGGTTCGGTTCGGTTCGGTTCGGTTCGGTTCGGTTCGGTTCGGTTCGGTTCGGTTCGGTTCGGTTCGGTTCGGTTCGGTTCGGTTCGGTTCGGTTCGGTTCGGTTCGGTTCGGTTCGGTTCGGTTCGGTTCGGTTCGGTTCGGTTCGGTTCGGTTCGGTTCGGTTCGGTTCGGTTCGGTTCGGTTCGGTTCGGTTCGGTTCGGTTCGGTTCGGTTCGGTTCGGTTCGGTTCGGTTCGGTTCGGTTCGGTTCGGTTCGGTTCGGTTCGGTTCGGTTCGGTTCGGTTCGGTTCGGTTCGGTTCGGTTCGGTTCGGTTCGGTTCGGTTCGGTTCGGTTCGGTTCGGTTCGGTTCGGTTCGGTTCGGTTCGGTTCGGTTCGGTTCGGTTCGGTTCGGTTCGGTTCGGTTCGGTTCGGTTCGGTTCGGTTCGGTTCGGTTCGGTTCGGTTCGGTTCGGTTCGGTTCGGTTCGGTTCGGTTCGGTTCGGTTCGGTTCGGTTCGGTTCGGTTCGGTTCGGTTCGGTTCGGTTCGGTTCGGTTCGGTTCGGTTCGGTTCGGTTCGGTTCGGTTCGGTTCGGTTCGGTTCGGTTCGGTTCGGTTCGGTTCGGTTCGGTTCGGTTCGGTTCGGTTCGGTTCGGTTCGGTTCGGTTCGGTTCGGTTCGGTTCGGTTCGGTTCGGTTCGGTTCGGTTCGGTTCGGTTCGGTTCGGTTCGGTTCGGTTCGGTTCGGTTCGGTTCGGTTCGGTTCGGTTCGGTTCGGTTCGGTTCGGTTCGGTTCGGTTCGGTTCGGTTCGGTTCGGTTCGGTTCGGTTCGGTTCGGTTCGGTTCGGTTCGGTTCGGTTCGGTTCGGTTCGGTTCGGTTCGGTTCGGTTCGGTTCGGTTCGGTTCGGTTCGGTTCGGTTCGGTTCGGTTCGGTTCGGTTCGGTTCGGTTCGGTTCGGTTCGGTTCGGTTCGGTTCGGTTCGGTTCGGTTCGGTTCGGTTCGGTTCGGTTCGGTTCGGTTCGGTTCGGTTCGGTTCGGTTCGGTTCGGTTCGGTTCGGTTCGGTTCGGTTCGGTTCGGTTCGGTTCGGTTCGGTTCGGTTCGGTTCGGTTCGGTTCGGTTCGGTTCGGTTCGGTTCGGTTCGGTTCGGTTCGGTTCGGTTCGGTTCGGTTCGGTTCGGTTCGGTTCGGTTCGGTTCGGTTCGGTTCGGTTCGGTTCGGTTCGGTTCGGTTCGGTTCGGTTCGGTTCGGTTCGGTTCGGTTCGGTTCGGTTCGGTTCGGTTCGGTTCGGTTCGGTTCGGTTCGGTTCGGTTCGGTTCGGTTCGGTTCGGTTCGGTTCGGTTCGGTTCGGTTCGGTTCGGTTCGGTTCGGTTCGGTTCGGTTCGGTTCGGTTCGGTTCGGTTCGGTTCGGTTCGGTTCGGTTCGGTTCGGTTCGGTTCGGTTCGGTTCGGTTCGGTTCGGTTCGGTTCGGTTCGGTTCGGTTCGGTTCGGTTCGGTTCGGTTCGGTTCGGTTCGGTTCGGTTCGGTTCGGTTCGGTTCGGTTCGGTTCGGTTCGGTTCGGTTCGGTTCGGTTCGGTTCGGTTCGGTTCGGTTCGGTTCGGTTCGGTTCGGTTCGGTTCGGTTCGGTTCGGTTCGGTTCGGTTCGGTTCGGTTCGGTTCGGTTCGGTTCGGTTCGGTTCGGTTCGGTTCGGTTCGGTTCGGTTCGGTTCGGTTCGGTTCGGTTCGGTTCGGTTCGGTTCGGTTCGGTTCGGTTCGGTTCGGTTCGGTTCGGTTCGGTTCGGTTCGGTTCGGTTCGGTTCGGTTCGGTTCGGTTCGGTTCGGTTCGGTTCGGTTCGGTTCGGTTCGGTTCGGTTCGGTTCGGTTCGGTTCGGTTCGGTTCGGTTCGGTTCGGTTCGGTTCGGTTCGGTTCGGTTCGGTTCGGTTCGGTTCGGTTCGGTTCGGTTCGGTTCGGTTCGGTTCGGTTCGGTTCGGTTCGGTTCGGTTCGGTTCGGTTCGGTTCGGTTCGGTTCGGTTCGGTTCGGTTCGGTTCGGTTCGGTTCGGTTCGGTTCGGTTCGGTTCGGTTCGGTTCGGTTCGGTTCGGTTCGGTTCGGTTCGGTTCGGTTCGGTTCGGTTCGGTTCGGTTCGGTTCGGTTCGGTTCGGTTCGGTTCGGTTCGGTTCGGTTCGGTTCGGTTCGGTTCGGTTCGGTTCGGTTCGGTTCGGTTCGGTTCGGTTCGGTTCGGTTCGGTTCGGTTCGGTTCGGTTCGGTTCGGTTCGGTTCGGTTCGGTTCGGTTCGGTTCGGTTCGGTTCGGTTCGGTTCGGTTCGGTTCGGTTCGGTTCGGTTCGGTTCGGTTCGGTTCGGTTCGGTTCGGTTCGGTTCGGTTCGGTTCGGTTCGGTTCGGTTCGGTTCGGTTCGGTTCGGTTCGGTTCGGTTCGGTTCGGTTCGGTTCGGTTCGGTTCGGTTCGGTTCGGTTCGGTTCGGTTCGGTTCGGTTCGGTTCGGTTCGGTTCGGTTCGGTTCGGTTCGGTTCGGTTCGGTTCGGTTCGGTTCGGTTCGGTTCGGTTCGGTTCGGTTCGGTTCGGTTCGGTTCGGTTCGGTTCGGTTCGGTTCGGTTCGGTTCGGTTCGGTTCGGTTCGGTTCGGTTCGGTTCGGTTCGGTTCGGTTCGGTTCGGTTCGGTTCGGTTCGGTTCGGTTCGGTTCGGTTCGGTTCGGTTCGGTTCGGTTCGGTTCGGTTCGGTTCGGTTCGGTTCGGTTCGGTTCGGTTCGGTTCGGTTCGGTTCGGTTCGGTTCGGTTCGGTTCGGTTCGGTTCGGTTCGGTTCGGTTCGGTTCGGTTCGGTTCGGTTCGGTTCGGTTCG
>JAOYRS010000141.1:25000-31400 GCA_032432895.1 Dryadula phaetusa | reverse complement strand
TAAACATATAGACAGTAAATAATATGGTTTATATAGATAATACACACATTGATCAATACATATATACTAAAAATTAACTTGTCAAAATTGTTAGTAAAAATAAAAATTTAACTAAATTATACAATTAAGGGTTGTTTTCTTATTGTTTTAAATTGATAATAGCAGGGTTCGTTTTCGGACCTACAATATACTCACCTATTGTGACATTTTCGTGCTTTTACGGCGCGAAAATCGACCAAATTGACATTTTTCGGGGTTTTTCAAGGTTCTGTCCTGAAAACCCCCCCCCCCCCGGACGTTACTAGTATCAGATTGTAGGCCTTCACGAGCCCTTTCACCCGACACCAAAATTTTTTAAATCGGTCGCGAGCAGAAAACGAGTTTTGGCCCACCACACCCACCCGATATTCGCTCCGCTAGCTGGGGAAAATTTCCCGCCAAAAATTAAAAGTTCCCTTTTGGCTGGCTTAGCTTGTGTGGTGGACTAGGAACTCAATTTTTATAAACTTAGACATTCGGCGGCAATATACACCGCCGAACAAATTAGCATCGGTGTTAGTATTTAATACAGATTAGACACTCAGTGGCTTTTTACACCACTGAGCTAATATATAGGACACAGGTAAAAATACCTACTCATTTATACTTTGTTTTAAATATTTTTATACTAGACGGGTTCTACAACTATATTGACTATATATAATTAACTATTCAATTGACTATAAAAAAGAAAAATTGACTAAATCAAATCATATACAAATCATATATAAATACGCTATAAAGCTAATTATACAACTGTGACTTACTTAAACACATCTACTGTGATCACCATGTTCAGGACTCCAGCGAAGGATAACGGCAGAGACCAGGCTGCGAGCCGCTCACCTATGAAAACTGTAATTAAAGGAAACATTCCACGCAGAGGTCCAGCAATGGCCGCGCTGGAGGAGACTCCATCCCCGGTGGCATCGGGATCGAGATCCAGCGACACCAACATCACGCGGACCAAACTCGACTTCAGCCCCGAGACAGAGGAAAAATCCTACATCAGCAAAACCTCGGAGGCCAAAGCCTGTGTGGCGAGCGCGAAAGCGCATCTAAACAACTCGCGCAATCTGAAATCCGATATAAAAGTTGGCGTTAACAAAGCGCTAGATCGTCTATACGCGCTCGTCAAGCTGCTAGAACAGGAAGTGGGCAATATGGAGGTCCCCAAGGAGCAGCCTGTCGGGAGAGACAACCAAATGGAACTCTCACGACAAATCGAGGAGCATACTATACTATTGGCGCAGAATGCTGAGCACATGAAAGAGCTCAAAGTTGCCCTCGAAAATAATGCTGCCAAACACGTAAATGGCACATACGCAAGCGCCACTGCGAGTGCACTCACACCAAAGCCGGTGCAACCCACCTTGCACTCCATTATCATTTCCTCGGAAAAAGAAGAGAAGAGACAGGAGATGAGGTGCTAGAGAGAGTGCGAAAAGCAGTGGATGCAAAGGAAGGCTGGATAAAGTCGAAAAGGGTCAGAAAGGCCAAAGACAGAAGGATCATCCTCGGGTGCCCGACGACGGAGGTAGGGACAAGGCAGGCAGAGACTGGAATCCAGTCGCCTCGTTGTCGAGGACGTCAAAAACCGAGACCCATGATCATCCTGAGAGATCTCTTGAGTATCAACTCGGATGAGGAGGTACTCAAGGCTCTCAGGAGGCAAAACGGGGAGGTCTTTGACGGTCTCGCCAAGGAGGATGACAGGATCCATGTCAAATACCGGAGGAGGGCCCAGAAACCCCCACACGTGCCACCTGGTGCTGTCGGGTTGCCCCCAAATATGGAGGACAAGCGGACAGAACTAGGAGCACTTGCGAGTGGACCTGCAGAGGGTAAAGGTCTCAGACCAGTCGCCCCTGGTTGCAGTGCTCTCGGTGCTTGGCGTACGGCCACACCAAGAAGTACTGCACCGAGGGAGCTGAGGTCTGCAGCCACTGTGGGGGTCCACATGTGAAGGCAAACTGTGAGCAGTGGGCGGTTAATGTTACCCCTAACTGCAAGAATTGCGTTAGAGCTAAGATTAGCCGGTCAGAGCATAATGCTTTTAGTGATGAATGTCCAATACGTAGGCGGTGGGAGTCGTTGGCCCGCTCGACTATAGCATATTGCTAGAATTGACACGGAGAACTCGGTGTACCGCGTGCTCCAGGCAAATGTTATGCGGAAGACGCTTGCCACTCAAGAACTACTCATAGAAGCAGCAAAACGGAAAGTGACAGCCGTCTTAATTCAGGAGCCATATGTCGGTGCGGCTCGGAGTATGAGGAGTTATCCAGGTGTGAGGATCTTCCAAAACGATGCGCCAGGGGAAGGAACCGTAAAGGCAGGAATAGCCATATTAGATGACAGCATCGACGTAGTCCAGCATCCTAAATGGACCACAAACAACATAGTGGTCTTGGGGCTGGCTACCAAGGCGTGGAAAATCACACTGGTCTCCTACTACTTCGAGCCGGACAGACCTATGAGTCCCTACATCCGCCAGCTCAAAGCTATATCCGGGAAACCTGGGATAGGCAGGATAATTGCAGGCGGAGACACGAACGCCTGGAACACATGGTGGGGTAGTGCGACGACAAACGCCCGAGGAGACGAATTGATGGAGGCCCTGGACGAGCTTGGCCTTCAGGTGCTGAACGTGGGAGACACGCCTACTTTCGATACCATTAGAGGTGGTCAGCGTTATCATAGTCACGTTGACGTAACCATATGCAGCCAAACGCACTCGGACTGGTCGAGGATTGGAAGGTAGTCGAAGGCCTCACGAGTTCGGACCACAATGGGATCTCTTTCGGAATTCGGCTTGTTAAATCTCAAGGTGTAAACATTAGAAGAACAACTAGAAATATAATACAAAAAAAGCAAACTGGAGTCAATTCCATGAGAAACTAAATTCACTAAAACTAGAACAAAATATCACAGCAAGGGATGCAGACAATATTGGAACAACAGAACAATTAGAAGAAATGGTAAATAAATACACAAAAATAATAACCGAAGCATGTACTGCATCCATACCAACAAAAAAGTCAGGGCAACATCTGAAGATCCCATGGTTGTCCGAACACCTGGAAAAGTTAATGCGGGAAACGACACAAAGAGGCGTCGTATAAGGTGCGCCGCGCCGATCAGGAGAACCTGGGTAATCAACGAATACCTTAAAAGTAAAGAGAAGTACGAAAATGAAGCCAAGAAAGCACAAATATCTAGCTGGAAAGCCTTCTGCGAGAAACAGGACAAGGAAGGAATGTGGGAGGGAATATACAGAGTAATAGGAAGGACGACAAAAAGAGCAGAAGACGTACCGCTAAAATGGAACGGCGTTCAACTGGACGCGGAAGGGTCGGCAAACTCCTGGCTGAGGTGTTTTACCCGGAAGACTCGAGTGAGACCGACACGCTTCAACAAGCGGACGTAAGACAGAGAGCAGCAGGGTGAGCGGCGGAGCTTGCGGAATCCCACAGGATCCGCCATTCACCATCCTGGAACTACAGCTCTCGCTCGAGTCATTTAATCAGAAAAAAGCACCGGGAGCAGACGGGTTCACTGCCGACATCTGTAGCCACGCCATCAACAACCAACCTGATTTGTTCCTTGCCATCGCAAACCGGTGCCTCAAACTACACTACTTTCCAAAAATATGGAAGGAGGCAGTAGTGATCGCCCTCCCAAAACCAGGCAAAAAAGACTACGCTCATCCAAAATCGTACAGGCCTATTGGGTTACTCCCCGTGTTGGGCAAAATACTGGAAAAGATGGTGGTGGCTAGACTTCGGCACCATCTTCTTCCACGTATTAGTGCAAACCAGTACGGGTTTATGCCCCAAAGGAGCTGCGAAGACGCCCTCTATAACCTCATCCAACACATCCGATCTAAGTTGGATGACAAAAAGATTGTAACTCTGGTGTCATTGGATATAGAGGGTGCCTTCGACAACGCCTGGTTGGCCTGCCATAAGGATACGGTTAGTCGAAGAGGAATGCCCTGAGGGTCTGCGCAGACTAATAAACAGCTACCTGGAAGACCGACGAGTCCGAGTAAGGTACGCTGGAAGAGAACATGGATGTAACACCACCAAAGGCTGCGTGCAAGGTTCCATCGGAGGTCCTATCCTTTGGAATTTGCTATTGGACTCTCTTCTAAGGGGATTGGGAGAAAAGAAGGTATTTGTGCAGGCTTTCGCTGATGATGTTGTGTTAGTATTCCACGGTGACAAAGCAGTCGAAATTGAGAGACAAGCCAATGTCGCTCTCGACTATGCTCAGAAGTGGGGCATCGCGCATAAACTCAAATTCGCACCAACAAAGACCAACGCCATGATAGTGACGAACAAGCTAAAGCACGATACACCGCGACTGAGCATGGGCGGGACTGAGATAGCCATTAGTCACGAATTAAAAATATTAGGACTCATAATAGACAATAAACTTACCTTTAACGCACACGTAAATCATATTTGCAAGAAAACTGTGGGACTTTACAAACAACTCTCCAGGGCAGCCAGGGTGAGCTGGGGACTCCACCCTGAAATAATTCACACGATTTACATTTCAGTAATAGAACCGATGGTGCTGTACGCCGCCAGCGCGTGGGAACCGGCGGTCCATAAGCTGGGCGTGAGAAAGAGGCTGAACTTTATTCAGCGTAGCTTCTCCCCAAAAAATTTGCAAGGCCTACCGCACGGTCTCCCTTCATTCGGCCCTCGTCCTGGCGGGGATACTCCCCCTTGACATCCGCGTGCGCGAGGCCGCCACGCTTTACAGAGCCAAGAGGGGGGGTCCGCTCCCGGACCTGGCGGGAAGGGAGATCGAGCGATTGGCCCCTGTGTCCGACTGCCCCCATCCGGCAGAACATATGTGCCTGAGGTTCCTGAATCTGGAGACGACTGACCAGGTCCAGGAAACGCTGAACAGCGCAGCCCTTCAGATGTATACAGATGGCAGTAAGATTGAGGGTAAGGTGGGGGCCGCAATCACCCTGTGGAGTGGCGGGGCCGAAACTCGTGCCGTCAAACTTACCTTGCCATCATACTGCACCGTCTACCAGGCGGAACTTCTGGCCATATGCAAGGCCACAGAGCTAGCACTCGGGCACAGGGCAAACTCATTTGGGATTTATAGTGATTCTAGGGCAGCGTTGCAAACAATCACTAACCCCAACTCCCTCCATCCACTCGCAGTAGCAGCCAGGAAAAATATAAAATCCCTTTCCGACCCGAAATAAGGAACTTGCCCTTTTTTGGATAAAGGCACACGCGGGGATGGAGGGAAATGAACGTGCAGACCAGCTGGCAAAGGAGGCAGCCTTGAGACTGAAGCGGGCTCCCGACTATGATCTTTGTCCGGTTTCATTCGTCAAGAGAAAAATCCGTAAGGACTCTCTTGACGAGTGGAACCGGAGGTACCTGGCCGGAGAGACCGCTTCGGTCACAAGGCTCTTCTTTCCCAACGCGGTGGAGGCGTACAGGATTGTCGGAACTTTCACACCAACAAAATTTTTGACCCAAGTATTCACCGGACATGGGGGGTTCTCTGAATATCTGTATAGGTTTAAGCTCGCGGAGAGCCCAGCTTGCCCTTGCGACCCAAGCAAAGTAGAAAATGTCCCACATATTCTGTCAGAATGTCCCATTTACGCCATAGTGAGGCACAACTTAGAAAGTAAGATTAATAGTACAATAAACGTAAATAATTTTAGTTATATAATGAAGAGTAGAAATAGAAAAGATTTTTTAGACTTTTGTATATCTATCGTAAAAATAGTAAATAGTAAAAATAAGGATACAATATGAAACCACAATAATATAGATTATTGTTGGCATTCATATAGGATTAAGAATAGAAGATTAAGTAGAAGATAAGAAATTAGAAATAAGATACTACGAAAGGCACCGCAACTAAGTTTAAGAACAAATAGATATAAGTTGTACCCATAATTTAGATTTAAGCAGCAATAGAGGTAGAGTTAATAATAGGTTCATGGAAGACAAGGTCTCCATATTATCAACAATGGAGGGTGTTAGTATTATAAAAATAAAAAAAAAAAAAAAAAAAAAAAAAAAAAACCTAACCTAACCTAAACCTAACCTAACCTAACCTAACCTAACCTAACCTAACCTAAACTAACCTAACCTAACCTAACCTAACCTAACCTAACCTAACTAACCTACCTAACCTAACCTAACCAACCTAACCTAACTAACCTACTAACCTAACTAACCTAACCTAACCTAACCTAACCTAACCTAACCTAACCTAACCTAACCTAACTACCTAACCTAACCTAACCTAACCTAAACCTAACCTAACCCTAACCTAACCTAACCTAACCAAACCTAACCTAACCTAA
>JAOYRS010000141.1:0-22500 GCA_032432895.1 Dryadula phaetusa | reverse complement strand
AACCTAACCTAACCTAACCTAACCTAACCTAACCTAACCTAACCTAACCTAACCTAACCTAACCTAACCTACCTAACCTAACCTAACCTAACCTAACCTAACCTAACCTAACCTAACCTAACCTAACCTAACCTAACCTAACCTAACCTAACCTAACCTAACCTAACCTAACCTAACCTAACCTAACCTAACCTAACCTAACCTAACCTAACCTAACCTAACCTAACCTAACCTAACCTAACCTAACCTAACCTAACCTAACCTAACCTAACCTAACCTAACCTAACCTAACCTAACCTAACCTAACCTAACCTAACCTAACCTAACCTAACCTAACCTAACCTAACCTAACCTAACCTAACCTAACCTAACCTAACCTAACCTAACCTAACCTAACCTAACCTAACCTAACCTAACCTAACCTAACCTAACCTAACCTAACCTAACCTAACCTAACCTAAACCTGAACCTAAACCTGAACCTAAACTTGAACCTAAACCTGAACCTAAACCTGAACCTAAACCTAAACCTAAACAAAAAAAAAAAAAAAAAAAAAAAAAAAAAAAAAAAAAAAATTAAGTAAATTAAATTAAAATAAAGAAGAAACTTATTTCGATTATTTTAGTTAAGTTTTCTCACCATAACAATTTCATTACATGTATCGTTATCAACTTCTTTCATATTAATATATTGATAGTACTTTTATGTGTTTCTATTCGAATTATATTGATGTCTTATACCTTACGCGTTATATCCCAAAAAAAAAAAAATGTTTATAAAATTATTTTGCTTAATCTGTTTAATATATCTCATTTTTAATTGAGTTGCATTAATTCTTGTGATAAAAGTAACTGTAAAAAAAAAAAAAAAAAAATTAACTTGGTGTTAATATTAAACAAATTTCAAGAAAATGATATTTAAAAATAAATTTAAAAGAGTATCCTATTTTTTAAATTCTTGTTATCTTCATTCTTCAAATCAATGGATTTTATATACAGCTATGTTCAGGGTCTCATAGAAATATAACATTTTTTGAGCAAAGTACGGTGTACCTTGATACTAGGTACTTTTTTGTTTACCGTGCTATATGCAATAAAAGCGTGAAGCTAAAAAATATTAATAATATTTGTATAATTGTACAAACTACAAAATTTCAATATTTACATTAGCTAAAATACAAAATTAATTTAACATTTTAATAATTATTATAATATTAAAATATATTTTAATTATAATAATATTTATTTTTATGTTTTTCTTAACCATAGACACATGTTACACTTCAACATGTAAGTTCTCAATGTTTTTTATTATCTGTCATTCGTAGTTGGTTATCGATCATGAAATGTCATTAAAATATATTTTTGTATTTGTTTGCTTATTTTATTCTATGAACTGTACATAAGTCACATTCACGTTTTCTAATTACATTCATTTCTTTTATACACGAGGACACAATATACGATAGAAAAGAAATGAAAATAACTTAATAATACAATTAATTTAAGTTGCTAATATAAGTATTAGTTATATTTATAAAAGAAATACAACTTAATAAATGTTTTGTAAGTAAATCTTATTATTAATTGATGACACAATCGTAAATTAATGTAATAAGATGTCATATATCGAAATCTCTAAACGTTTATAGCATCATATGTATCTACATGTATTCTTATTTTATATATAAAAACTATACAATATGTAGAAGTTTAAAAGTAAAATTATAAGTAATTTAAGTTTATAAGTAAAATTACTAAATCATAATCAGCAAAAATTTTTAGAGCTAATTTTATCTTTTTATAATGACATCTTTAAAAGTTATACATACTTATTGTAGAATTATTCAATAAATAATTGAAAATATTGCAATATTTCAGATTTGGATATAAAGAAGCTCAAGTCTGCACGAGAATATATAGTATACATCCAGTATGTAGTATACAACCATTATGTAGTATACACACAACTAGTCGCTGAATATGAATACAGAACTGATAACAGCAACAATAACTACTAAAGAGTAGTAAATGGGGGATTCCACAGCAAAGACCGAGTTTCACCCAACATATTTTATTTTAATACTGATGAACACATAGATATAGTTTGAAAAACATCATCCTGCACAAGTATAGTACAGTAACATTTATAAAATTCAATCATCATACAATTTTCATAACTGTTATATAAATTAAGACAATGATATTCAATATTTTATATACAATGCCAAAATTTATTTGTGATCATTTCACTTTATATGATAATTTGAATATTGTATTTGTTCCAGAACAATAGTTTAGTTTTGTTTTAAATTTAACATAGTAAAGTATTTAATTTAAAATAAACGTGAATATACTTTTAATTATGTGACAAAATTCTCAATAAAAGGATTACAAACTTCGGCATACAAATAATAATATAGAAATTATTATACTAAATATATTTCTGTACAATAAGTATCATATACTTATTAATTATATTTTAATGTATTTGTAATATTTTTTGTAATAAAGAATAATTATAATGGAGTTTTATTTAAAATAAAAATTCTCAAAAAATTAATTAAGTTTGTTAACACGAAATTGCCGGATAAATGTCGAACAACGACTGATGAATGTCTCTTAGAGAATCTATTGTCTATGAATATTGTCTCTATTGAGATAGGTTTTAGTAAATTAAAATAAAATGGCACTGCTCTGTGTGACCGCGCTCTTGACATTTTTTTTAGGTTTTGATGCATATGTTAGATACCCAATAAATAGATAAAAAAATACAATTTACAAGTTTTACCCCCGCTATCTATATATTCTTGTTTTAACGACATTTCAGTGTGTGTAATATTTTTAAAGAACTATTTAATTCAATAAAATAAATATACTATTTTCTGAAAACGTAATTGCAATGTTGTTACATTGTATATAAATTATTTACATTGTACATTTTGTAATTTCAATTTTTCGATGAATTATTAAGAAATATTATCAATTGTGATTGTTTACGTAATAAATTTATATTTCGTTCCTACAAAATTGTCTATGCTTTTGTATTTTATCATTTATGTTTCTTCAATATTATTAAGAAAATACATGTTTTTACTAAGAGCTAATGTTATTAATTGTTTCTTGATCTATTTAAATTATAATAATTAAAAGAAGATTCTATAATTAGTCAAATATTTCAGTACATCTACATGTTTTTAGATAAATAAATATTTATTTGAACCAATCATGTGTAATTATTAATAAGCATTTTTTTTTGTGCTTCACGCTTTTTATCCTGCAGAGCGGGGTAATCAGAGACAACCCAGTGACAAGATACTCCGTTGTTTAATTCCCGCCCGAAACTGAGACATTGCATGTTGTGTGGTGCGACTCAACGCCACACTTTCTCTTACCAGAGCGAGGAAGTGAAAATAATTTTAAATATAATCACACCCTGATTATAAATAGATTTTTATCATATCTTATTTTGTTAAAAACAATAAGATCGATTTTACTTAGAATTTTTTGCAAATAACGTAAGATGTAATGTAATATACATTACATCTTACGTTATTTGCAAAATGATTGAATACAGGCGACACAACAGTTTGTTATTTTTGTACATTGTTTGAGTTAATATTTTTGATTTTTTTATTACGTTTTTCTTTTGTGTCTACATCCTACACACATACACAACATTTATTTTTTTATTTTATTTTCCTTTTTTTATGAATTTTATTCAATTTACTCTTCTACTAAATTCATTGAGTGTGCTTACGATCTGAAAAATAAGATTAATAAAGAATTTTGAGCGGGTATCGTTATTTAAAAAAATTACAAATATCCATTTCGTTTAAGTTGCAAGCAATTCTGTTTTACATTGTTAAAGTTTTATGCTTCGGGCTATAGTTAATTACATGGTAGAAATTTTGAAATTATGTAGTTATCACACGGTCAGAGATTGCTAGTTTCAATTTTAAATCTAAATATTCAAGGTGGAGACCATGGCCTATTAATTATTGAAAAAATGAAAATCTATAATAATTATGTGTTAATTTAATTGTTGTGTGTCAGAATCATCTATTTCTTCTAGAAAGACTTTTTCAAAGAAATGTGTTAACGGTATCTAAAGTTGTATTGTATATGTTCTGTCCGATTTACGAAGTGTGGTTGGTGAAATCGGTCGCAGGTCGCTTTTAAGTAGACGGTTGGTCACATACGAAATATGTTCCTTACCTTGAGTGCTATTTAAGATTTTAAATTTAAAATCTTTTTACTTCTGTATATTTTTATCTGGCTTCTTTCCTTTCTTTTAATGTGGTCATAAAGCAGTTTTCTATCATTTTTAAAATCATGGATAATATGATGCAATTTTATTACACTTTGTTATGGTTCCTCAAATATTTAAATACTGTAGTAATATATATATATATATATATATATATATATATATATATATATATATATATATATATATACAGTGTTTCCCAATAGGGATGATAGGATTTTGCTAGCTTACAGCCGCCATCTTGATTGTTTAAAACTTGACATTTGTATTGTTTTATGTTCAGTAATATTTGCCATTTAATCATGAACAAGTTTACGTTACCTCAACTTTTAGGAATTGTCCAAATTTTCTATCAAAATTCGAGAAGTATTGTCTCTACTCAAAGAGCATTTCGTGCTAAATATGGTCGTCATGGTGCACCGTCTGAGCTCGCTATACGTCGCATAATCCAAAAACTGGAAAATGAATATTCTTTGCACGATAGTAGACCACCAACACCACAACGGACAGGCCGTAGTGAAGAAAATATTACCGCCGTATCAGCCAGTGTCGGAGAAAATCAAAATGTTTCCGTTCCACGACGTGCACAAGAATTGGGCTTATCCAGAATGACAACCTAGCGAAATTTACGTATGGATCTTGGCCTAGATCCATACAAGATTGTGTTGGCACAAGAACTCAAGCCAGCAGACCAGCAGGAAACGGACACCGAATTTCATAGGAAAATCATCTTTTCAGATGAGGCTCACTTTTGGCTTAATGGTTATGTGAACAAATTGTCGTTACTGGAGTGAGTCAAATCCAAGAGTGGTTCATGAAACACCATTACATCCTGAAAAATTGACTGTTTGGTGTGGATTATGGTACAGTGGAATCATTGGCCCGTACTTTTTCAAAAACGACGAAGGCCGTACTGTTACTGTCAATGGCGACCGTTATCGTGACATGTTGAACGATTTTTTTTTCCTGAAGTGTATGAAATCGATGCAGACGACATTTATTTTCAACAAGATGGTGTAACATGCCACACTGCGACCGTCACAATGGATTTATTGCGTGATAAGTTTGGTGAGTCGGTTATTTCTCGCAACGGTCCTCACAATTGGCCACCAAGATCATGCGATTTAACACCCTTGGACCATTTTTTGTGGGGGTATGTTAAATCTCAAATGTATGCCAATGAACCAGCTACGATTCAAGACCTTGAACACAACATTCGAGCAACTATAGCGGCCATACCAGCCGAAATGCTGCACCGAGTTATCGAGTAATTGGACCGATAGTATTTACCAGTGCAAAAAAAGTCTTGCTGGTCATTTGAATAATATTTTGATGAAATCATAAATAGCATAAAATTTTCTATCAAATAAAGCCATTAAACACGAAATTCGAACATATATTACATGTTTTATTTCTATTTCAAAGCATATTGTTCTATATATATCTATATATATATATATATATATATATATATATATATATATATATATATATTCATATATACATATATACATTTAATATTAAGATCATTTCAATACTTGTAAAATACTTTTGAAATTATTAAATTTGGACGTTCGAATAACGCAGCGTATATGGTCGCGCGCAGCGTAGGGGGTGACACTGTAGGGTGAGGGGAAAGAGACGCGACTCCTTACGTAGTGGACGGGACCGCGATTAAATGTTTTAAGTTTTGAGTTTGAATTTTTTATTCTGGTTAAAATGCTATCTTCATATTTTATTTAATTATTATATATTTTATTTTTTTATTCAGATTTTATTATTATACTAGATTTCGCTTCCGGCTTCGCCCACATGGTGATATTGATGAAATATAATTGTACTTACTAGTTATCGTTATCATAAAAAAAATATTGTAATAAAATAATGGCATGTCGCGTGGTTAACTGCTTTTAAATATTTTTTTTTCATTTAATTATGTTTGTTCTTGTTCATTTACAAAGATTTCAAAACGAGTACAAGTTATCACGAAGTGATTGTCTACTACACTACACTCGACGCGTCTACTGACTAGTGACTCATGTATTATTAGTCCATGGAATATTATAAAAGGCCTCGAACTGGCCGTGGGCAAGATTTTCTCTTTAGAGACAAGTGTTTTTCTTACTCATTTAAAAGGCGTCATCTCATTTAAGCAACGTACTGTTCAATAAGTCTATATACATTCAAAAACAAAATATTAGTTATTATCTTTAAATAATTTATAAAAAATAAACAAATATTTTAACAAAAATATAAAACCCACTTTGGAGTTGAAAACTTTGGAGTTGGTGTCAGTCCGGTCCCGTCTCTGTGTTTTTACATATCCCTATACGTAATGTATAATATTATGTCTGAAGTACACACAGTTGTAAACCTATCCGTCACCGATTCTAAAGTTATTTTATGTAATATATTATATTTTCAACTTGGTGAACTATAAATAAATAATATGATAATTGATTTCTTTTTTCAGGGCATATTATTTGAAGTCTGTTTTCTATTTTTCTTAATGTCCGTCTGAAAGTATGCTTATTAATTTTAAATATATAAAATAATTTGTCATTAAAATTTTCAAGAATATATATAATTCATTATTAAAATAATGAATATTTAATTTAGTCCTCCAACTTCAGCAATACATAAGTTATAAAACTTTTTATTAGTTTTGTCTGTCTCTTCGTCACATATAAACACGAACAGTCAGTTCTCACAGGCACATCCGCACATCTGTGGAACTACTCGACGGATTTGAATATATCTTTTGTCCCGTAATTGTTAAGCCTGGAGAGTTTTCTTGGGGTTTAAATCTTTGGAAAATTTAATGATAATTGACAATACGAGTAGACCACCTGAACGGCGAGATTGATACAACTTCACCTCAGCATACATTTTTCTGTATTATAGACACATTTCGATTCAATTGAAATCGTTCGTAGCTAATAATTCTACGTATTTAACAATATATTACGTATGATATTCGAAGACGTCACAAAGTGTGCCACAGTATTACACTAATAAATCTCTGCTTATTATAAGAATAGCTGAAGAAAAATAGCTTATGTTTTCTAATGCGTATTATATTAAAACAGTAAACACTTTTTGTTGGTTTGATATAGTATTTGTTTGTTAAAAGTTAGCGTGCGGAGTGGAGGTGCGCGAGGAGGCGACGGCGAGCGCGGGGCCAGACTCCGCGGCACCGGCGCCGTCCCTCGACGCCGTCCGCCGCCGCTCTCCCGTGGGCGCTCGCCAGTCAGTACGCGCCGCACCGCCGCGTTGCGTTGTCTGTTTCACGCTCGACTTAACGCATCCGATACGCGCGCCGTAAATTCATGTCTATGTTATTATTTTTTTATGAACACGAGAAATATTTTTGTCGATAAAGTGGAAGCCTATGAGCTCAGGCTTAATTGGTGTATCGTATTATTAAGTGATATTTAAAGTAGATTCGTACACACTAAGAAAGTGATTGTTTAAAGTGAGAATGAGAGTCAGGAGCAAAAGGTGGTGCGTCTGCGCAGATGGAAGCGCGAGGTGAAGCATGGCGGCGGCGCTGGTGCTGGTGATGGCGTCGGTGACGGCGCTGGCGACTGCGGCGTGCCCGCCCGTCGCGCCGTCCGCCTCGCCGCCCGCCTGCTCCTGCGCCGAGGGCGGCACACGTCTCTCCTGCCGCGGCGCCGGCCTGCACGAGCTGCCGCCGCTAAACGACCGAGTCTTAGTGTTGTAAGTCTTGAAATAAACATAAAAGTAACATTTATTTTAAGTTAGAAAAAGTGTTCTCGGCTACTTTTTATTTTTTTTAGGTTCACATTTTTTTTATCCTACATAGCAGGGTAGACAGAAAGCACCTAGTGTCAAGACCCTCTGTACTTTTCACCGAATTCGAGACATTGTTGAATGGTGGAACTCAACGCCACACTTTGTATTACCAGAGGGAACCCACAACCGATCGCGTTTACAGACAGACGCTGTAACATTGCGCCACAACTGGCCACTATTTATTTTTTATATTTTCTAAATGTTGTGTATGTACAGGCTATTTAATATTTGTTTAATAGTATTCATAAAGATCTAATGCATATAGAATACTAAGAATACTTACAATATTTGCTTGTATTCATTATAACAATTTTATAAAAATCTGATGTCGTTGATGTCTTTTCTTCTAAATCCTTTTTTTTTAATATTGACCTTTTCGTTCTTCTTTACACAATATTTATTACTTACAATACGTTGTGTAACTTATTAAATAAGATCTAAATATTATAATAAAATAAAGCTATTTATTTAATTAACTGTATATTTATAAGACTATTATTTAATTAAAAACCAATTCTTCCATTTCTAATAAACAAATAGAATAATAATAAAGAATAATATCTATTATTTTAAATTTTGTTAAGTAAGTGTTTATAGTTACTATTTATCTTCTATTTCATAATTAGAGATAAAAAAATAATATCACATTATTTTAATTAATTAGGAATAATTTAATTTCATTTTAATATAAACATCGTCGATTATTCAAAAGTAAAGTTACATATCTATATTTATTCAGTTATATATTTTTGTTGTATAATATAATTATTTAAATCATTTTAGAAAGAAATTCGTTACATGGTGTACTACATCCATTATTTTACTTTACCAGAATATTTTGATAGTATAAACCTACAAACAAACTTATTTTAGACGAACTTTAGGAGAAAAATAAAATGTTGTGACAAACGTTGGGGCGGAAATAAATTATTATATTACGAAAGCATATTGTAATTGCACAAAATGAAAAATAGTAGCAATTTCTTTCGTTGATTAAAGGCAGTCGGAGGGAGGCGGCCTTGTTGAACCCTGCCTAGGCCACTCAGCATCTGTTCGTCACGACTATTATCAATGTAATTAAATATTGAGATTGATTTCCTCAACAGTTGTTCTTTATCATTAATAAATAAGAGCTACGTCACGTCAAATAAAAATATTATCGCTGATAGCTTCCACACCTCCCATACAGTTAGAACAAAGCTGACTTCTTAAAGCATGCTTAAAAAATATTATTCCAGTTTCTACGACCAGCATATTTCAATTAAATGGAACGCTGGGTTCCAAAGATGTGTAATTCTTCAACAAATGGGAAATTTTTGTTTGTTAGTCCTTCTTTTACGTCACAGAGAAACGTTGTTTTGATTTTAGTTGAGTAGGGATAGTTAGGATATTGGAAGAGTGTCCAATATCCCTCACTTTATACATCGATAAGAGAGCTCATTCCCATGGGAAGATCTAGAATAATGGTATATGAATTACAAAATACTCAAATTAGTAATGGAATTTTATTTCATTGATGATTTTAATATGGTATTTTAGACAAGACTACTACTAATGTCGAGGTAATTTTATTATATACTCTTGTCATTGTTGTTGTTAAATCTAATATATAAAAATTAAAAAATTCTACCAAATTTTACATAAAATATATATGAATAAAATAAAGTTGTTTACTGCAGTCTTGTTACTTGACACGCAACGTCTCCGAAAGGAAATGTATAAAGAAAGTGTATTCTGCCATATAATTACAAAGAAGATAAAGTTATATATGTTCTCATCTTCGTTTGCTCGGACTTTATGATACTTATTTTACTACTTTCTTTTACCAGTCGTACACATATCCAGGTTATGTTACTACAATTATAAACTAACCCTTCCCTCAAGCGGCCATCACACCCACAGCGGTGACGTTTACATCAATAAGATGCTCTTATTTTTAATTTTAATCAATTTTGCTATTTCGCCTTCTAATCAGTTCTTATAATTTAGCTGGGCCATTACGGATTTTCATCAGGTTAGATTTTTAATTTTCATATGTCAATTGAAAATGCTCACCAGGCTAAACATCTTTTGCTAAGGTCGGATTTCCTTATATGTTATTTTTTGAATAGACTATTATAATTCTTCTATTATTTTCATATTTTAAGGAATTACGCTTATTACACTCAACATTCTTAAGACGGTTTTTAAAAATTACTTTAATTTAGCAGGGCATTATATTTCGAGTCTGTAATCATTTTTTGGAAATTTATGAAAATAAGAAATCTATTAAGTATTTTTCTATATGAGAAGTTCCACTTTTTTAAATAATTTATAACTTAAGTCCTCCCCAGCAAAAATAATTAAATAAATATTTCATACATAAAAATCACCTAATAATTGCCTTAGTGTTGTTATGTCGGTAAGCTAACGGACTTAGTACTTAGGAGTCACCTTACCACCCCTCTTCCAACGACGTGATTGTGTTTAATTTCTCTACAGCGTGAAAATTATGAAATAATTAGCGCAGTACTCCCCTGGGCTCCAGGAAACGTTTGATAAGAAAAGTAGGTCGAAAAATCGTCATGATTTAAGGGCTATTAACTTATATAAAGTTCGGAATCTCATTCCCTCTGAGTTATTACAAAAATATGTATATTAGGAAAGTATAATTAATGGTCATTAGCTCTAATCAGTTTAATATATATATAGATGTTCGCTTCGCGGAAACATGTTATCAAGCGCACTAGACCTAGGCTGTCTATTTATAGAACCGAGGGTTATCAGTTGCAGGCTGCAGGTCGTCCCCTCCGCCTCTTTCCCCTGCCCCCGCCGCTGCCTGCCCCCTGCCGCGCCCGGCTTATACCTCCCGGAGGATGCGTCCCTGCCTCCCCGACTGGGCGCCGCGCTGTACCCACTCACCACTCAACATTTGCAATGTTGTGTCGATAAGCCGCTTTGCAAAAGCACGTTACGTATGGCAGAAAACGATGACCTACACTATCGACACTCTCGAAGTCTGGGCTCGCGGCGACTTGTGCATTGCACCGAAGACGACTCGCCGTCTCTATAATAAACCGAGTCGGCCCAAATAGAAACATTCTCCTGTCTCTATAAAGCGGATTCCACGGACGGGCGCTCTGCCGGTATGCTCCGTCATTAATACCCGCCGCTGTTTCTACTATGTTTATGGCACGCGTCTTAATTTATTGTATCTAAAAAGGGATCCCAAATGATTCATAACTACGTTAGTTGTAGTTTTAACAAACATACGTATATAGAATTATACGAAAAAATTAGAACATAACAACATGAATATTATTCTTCAAGTAAGTTGCATTGTAAAAAATATTATTATTAGAAAACCAAATTTATTATTATTATTAAGTCAAATTAATTATTAAGTCAACAACAAATCACTCTATTGGTTAGTCTCCGTTTTTAATGCGCCAAATGAAATCCTTGATATATGTAGGGTGTAACTTATTGACGCCCTTTACCTACGTAAAAAGCTGCGAAAGCTAACTATTTAATAGTTATAATGTACAAATATACCAACACGAGGAACCGTCTCTAACTATAGATATGATAGACATGGGTTTAATGGGTAAAATATGATTAGATATTTTGATATTTTCATCTCCTCGCAATTCATTGACATTGACAAGAGTATGTGCGGCAGTATGGACCGTCATATTTTCATATCACGCAATATTTTGAAATTGAGTAACTCTCGGTCTCAACTGCAGCACAATCAGGCTGATCATATATAATTTATAAATTTAATTATATACAACAGGCACTTCCCTTTTTCTGAGATAATTTTATTAATCAGAGGAAATTACCGAAAAAGTCCTTCAATATTTATTTTAAAACTTATTTTCCAATATTATTAAAAGTGAGCTAAGAAGACCGCGGGCTAGGCGACGCCGAGGGCGCGGGCGCGGGCGCGGTCGTTCGCTACGCTGTAAGGAAGGATAAGCTCCTTGGATCGCCGCGCAGAATACATTATTTGTACATTTTACTCGTGACCTAGATTACACGTAGCAATTGGATGCGATTCGAGAATATCTATTCAGACCTCGTCGCGGGGACGCTCCGAGCTCCGACGCGCGCTTGTATTATACAAATATGTACGCGTCCAATTTGTCTGGCAAATATCATCCCGTAACGGACACACGCCACTGAACTAGTTGTTGACAGTCAACAAAGTTCTCAATACAATCTCAAAGATATGTTCTTAGTCATAAAGCTTTTTACATGTAAAGTTTTTATATAGTGAGTTAAAATTAACTTGAAGGATGGAAGGAAATGAACTTGGCTTTAGCCAGTTCGAAACTATAAAATAATAAAAGTGTAACGAGTTTATATAAAAATTGGAATGACTCGAATGTAACTAATATATATAATATAAATAAGCATTTAATGCCGGTACCCTAAATACCGAAATCTCGAGATCGCGGTCGTTTCATGATTTCATTATACGTAATATTTATTACTATTACAATGTGTTACTTTACTATATTAATATAAAATCATTAAGAATACATAAAGTTTACTTGAGGTGGTCTCCATTGGCTGCAGCACGGTCCTCTAAACGTTGAGACCAGTTAACTATAGCAGCGCGCACTCATTCTATTAAAAAAATCTTCACTACCAACCTTATGGATTGTTTTAGGAACTCTTAACTATCATGACATTTAGAGCAAGCCTTACTCTTTTCCATATCATAACCCATTGGATTATGATCAGGTCTGAGTAACGGCCAGTTTTAGATCCTGACCTCCCTTTGCTTACCGCTTAAGACCTTAAGTTTAATTCATTTCATTTTTTAAAATATACGCCATGGTTCTAAATACAAGTTCCTCCTCACCTCACAAGTTAAAACCTTTAATATTCGGATAAGATTTCTTTGAATTCTTTCCCTTACTATCGCCAGATCATTTTTTGTCACAAATAAAGGAGATTTCATTCATTAGGCCACACAAACATTTGACTAATAGCAGGCGTATGAAGCATACGTAACATTGTATGAGACTCCCCTACCTACTTCATGTAATGCAGTCACAACGATTCGGTTCTCTTTATGAACCCACTCCATTTTAATATCACAAAATATTTTACAATATGCTGACGTGAAATTGAGAAAATACGACGAAAAATCACATAAAAATGACAGATTCCAAATTCAAAAGTAATATTTTGTTTATTTTAATTGTAACAGTATTTATAGTTAGAATAAATATTCATATAATGAAAGTGTAACTGATCACTGCGTTGCGCATAGAAGATAAATGAAAGGATCTATTATTGCAGCTGTTTATCATTATACTTAAACTTAAAAAATGATTTTACTTTTGTTATGATTGACCGAGTGTCGGTACTGATCTTAGAAATGGAGACGATTTAAGTGCATTTTTTACAATGGTATTTAATTAGTAACGTTCCCTTAAAATTTATTGTTGGTTTTAGTCTAATCGGTATATAAAAAAGAAAGTTACATTTCTTTTAAAAATTGTGTTCATCAGAACTTCTATAAAATGACTGTTCTCTTAAATTTGCTACATCTTTAGTTGTGTAATAACAAATTATAATTTTAGGTATCTGTGGAAGCGTAACTCCTGCCGACAGAGTCGAAGCATGAGTAAATAAAGTTATAAATTAAGAACTTCATAAAAATAAATAAATCAACACAATATTCCAGAGAGATCAATTCAGATTTTAAGAATTTAAAAATGTTCTTGTATAATTACGACTCCTCAATAAGTTTTGTTCCGAATCTGGTTAAATTAATATTGACGTCTGACCACCTACAATATAGAAGTTATGTCAGAGTTGAATATTATTTCTAAAATTTTAACAGATGTTGTTATTTATTTTTAAATATTTTAAGCATTAACTTAGTGAAGTTGTCTTTCAAAGAATTATTCCATATTTTCAATAACATTTAATTTTATTTGACCAAAACAATTAACAAATGATTCACGAAATAATCTGGTTTATTGCTTTATCATGGATTTTAAAAATGAGAAGGAATCAATACTTTTAAAAATATAATGTAAACCTCTACAGTACCATAAGTACATTGTCGTTATAGTATGTATAATTAGAATTCCATAAACAAATGTTATTTAAGAAATCTTTAACACGCGGTTGTGAGGAACATTAAATTGCACGATTCGTATTGTATTATTACGACACCGTATGGTTTTTTATTGATAAAGAATAGCTACCGTGACCTCAACAAACTGAGTACTCGTTAGTCAATGTCCGCGCCACTGGTTTACTGAATTCAAAGTGGACAATTGAAGTCGAGGAAAAAAGATTTTGTAATTTACGCACTAGAAAGCAATTACTTCAAAAATAAAACTTAAAATGGTGACATAACTATACTATATTATTATAGTTCATTTCTTTTTGTTTCTATACATGCCTGTTCTGGTTACTGGCCGCGTTATAAGCATTATTTATATTTAGTTTTTGACTTCCCGGCCATATGTGAGATGCGTGTGCGCAGTCACCGGCGCGGCGCGGTTCGAGGCCGCGCGCCACTTTACGCACCGCTCCCGTGGACAAGAGGTCCGCAGCCCGCAGCGCGCACTCGAGGCCATGTCATGTATTGCTGCCTCTAATCGTGACACTTTTGAATTTAATTTAGATCTGTACTATTTTCTTTGGAGGCTAAATAATTACCTTGATCGGTTTGGATATAACATAATATGTGGTTCTGTAAGTAAACGATACCATAATATAAAATAATGATGAACTCATCTTCTAATTAAGTATTTAAAGATGGATATTGTACGTGTTACACATAAACTTAAAAAACTTTACAGCTTTCTATCGCCCGTTAGTTTGTATAATAAATAATAATCAATTAGCAATAAATAATTAAAGGAAGTTTTGTAGTCGATAATAATTATAGTTACTAATGGTATATAAGTATTGGGTGTAGGTACACGTTACCAACACAAGCGTGCGGCCGAGGGAGAGAATGTTGTGAAATAAATTAATTACTCGCGGGCGAAGCGGAGACGCGTGCGACGACCTCACGGCCGGAATTCGCCACCCTAGCCTCCAAATAAAAACGTATTCTTTCTACACACATTTCTAAAACCTTAGCCATAAGTGATATTTTAAATATAACCAAAGTAATTTATGAAAAGTAACTAAGGAGATAAGATCAAAATACGTTACTTTTATCTAATTATTAAATAAATATTATCTTTGTAACCTTTCAAATATGAAGTGATTTTTTGTAACATAAATCAGACGCCTTGCGCTTTTCGTGTAAGCAAGTGGTTTTTGTTATGTTATAGAATTTATTTGAAAAACGGGTCGAATTTCGTTGATGATTATAAAATCATCAATAAACTTTGACCCATTTTTGAGGGACTGAGTCGGAGGTTGGCGAGCGAAGCGAAAAGGGGGTGGAGCCTGTAAAAATACAAATCGACATATATAGATTGACTGTTAGACTACCTTAATTACAATACTCACATTGTGTACATATTCATATAAATTCATATAAATTTATTTCTCTTTCAGATTCTAGAAGAAAATTTTATTATTTACTTTTTACTTTTTTACATAAGCACAATATAAAAAAAAACTTAAATTTGACATATTATATGATACGTAGTTTATTTTATAAAATGGAGAGTGTACAAGGCACTTTACAAATGAATTAGCACAAAAAACGGAATCTAGAAATCTTTTAAAGTAGTTAGGGTATCGGGTGTAGCGACCGTCGGCCGTTAAGGATAGCAGGCGGAGTGGCGCTGACGGGCGATGATGGATGACGGCAATAACACACCGCGCTCGTTATCATACACCGACCCGGCTCACCCCCGCGACCCCCGCTACCCCCTGCGACCCCCCGCAACCCCCGCGCTTGAGCATCAGCTGATCTAGCAATTCTACATTATAATTCCACAATTCATGATAATTAATACAGCAATCATAGCTATAATAATTGTTCTTTACTTTTAGGTAACTTTAGCAAATGTTACCAAATTATTTAATTGGGAAGCAAATTCTAGGTTTATAATATAATAATTTCTCTTCTCAATTTTTTTTTCTCATTATATTGATATGCAAAATGGCAACTAAAGGACGGAAGTATTTTAATTCGAAACAGGAACTAAATCAACTGTTACAATTAAACAAAAATGACATTATTTAAATAACTAGTACTATTCACTACGTTTTCTTATATTATTATATTATTAAAATGCAAATGAAAAATATCTAAATTTTAATATTTTAAGTTATAATTTCTCCATGCACGTATTACAAAGTTACTTGATGCAAATTTTTGTTTTTACTTTAGGCATTGCAGAAAAGGGTTTGTTTCGTGCACTGATCTTTCACATCACGGCGCCTTTCTAAAGTAACGCCATTTAACAATTTGCCAGTACGGAGGTCCGCGTATTGGGGATAATTGTCATTATTGTAAATGATGCATGATTTTTTTAAATAATGATTCTACGCTGTTAATATAAACTTTATATTGAGGACTCCAATACGTGGAACAATACTCTAAGACAAATGTTACTAGAGAATTAAATAATATAATAAGGGTTTCAGCTCGTTTGAAATCATGCGACACACGTAAAATAAAACCTAACATTTTATATGCTTTTGAAATTATATTGATTATATGCGAATCAAGTATTAACCTATATATTTATTGCGTATGTACATATGTATTGCGATGTGTCACTAGAGGACTTTAATAGTTTATGAGAAGGCTAAATAAAAGTTCAATGACCCCTTGTGCGATTTGTAAATGATCCTTGAATGTCAATAATGCTTTTAAAATTCTCGTAATTTTTTTGGCTTTACGTTTTTAAATAATTAAATGTATCACGAGTTCACAATTAACAAGACAAGAATTCATTTTATTATTAAAGGAAATAATAAGAATGACTATGTGAGTTTATATATTATGTTTATATAAATTATTGATAGCCTTTCTAATATTTAAAAGTATACATTATAATTATAAATCGCGAACTTACTTCCGTCCCAGACGAGAATACTAACAGGCATTAAAGACTCGTTCCGAAAGGACTGGCGGCTGACACACTTGACGCAGCTCCTCGTCGCTGGTGCTACTCTCACCGCGGCAAAAAGTGACGACCGCGTCACTTCAAGATTTTAGATAGCGTGTGACAATCGCTATGGCTATTAATCATTCAATAAGAATCTCTATCCCCGATATATAATAAATACCTACTAGCGTCATAAATGAAATGTGTTCACGAGGAGTGGTCGGCGAGTGGCTGCACCACTACGGTGTAGTAGTAGTAGATATATGATATACGTACGAGTGTAGTACATATATGTGTGTGTGACGCAGGGACGTCTCCAACAACAACATCAGCTCGCTGCCGCCCGACGCGCTGCAGCCCGCCGCCGGCCTGCGCGACCTGTGAGTACTCCCTTTCACGTTTTAAAGAAAATCTTTTAAATTACATTGTTCATTTTTAATAATTATGTAATTAAAACACGTCATCTGATTTGATTATGTCAACATTTTATTATCATATTATTCGAAAAATATTTTGCAGAATTAAAACAAACTTAAAGAAAAATAACTACATCATATTTTTAATCCCTTTTAGTTAGTTAAAGCAGTAGTTTGGTATACATGTATGCTCAAACATATGATCGAGCTCCTAAAATAGCCGGTGTTTACAACGGTATTGCCACAATAAATAAACAAACTGATGAGTACTTACTTACAAATATTTATTTTATAAGTTTTGATATTATTGTAATAACTAACAAGGAAGTTTAAATTACTTACCGTTCTCTTCAGACCCGCCTCCGAGGTATTCGATAGAATTTTACGTCGATGTCAATAGAAAGCAACTATGAAAGGTGTTATAAAGTATTTTAATAACGTCCCCCCATTGCGCACCGATCTACTGTACGGAACGAAAAATGTTAAATGATCAAACTGTTTGTATAAAACTTGCTTATGAATAGGCCAATATCAATTTTATATTTTGTAGCATATAATACATATTATAACTATTGCTAATAATACGAATACCCTTTGTATTAAAAAGAAGTGTGCAGGTTAATTTTTCTACTTGCTGAAATAAGATAATTGGTAGAAAATGAGCTTACACGTAAAATCCGCCGTTGTACTTACTGTGCGTGTTTGAATTAAATGCATAAATATGAAATATCGCTTTTATTTTTCACTTCTCAGACACATTGTAATGCGAGTTTATACAGACCTCACTGAGAAGAGGACTTGTATACTTGTAGCCTTCTCAAGCCTTTCTTAAATTGATTTAAATTACACAGGAACTTATCAGCGAATCGTCTCGAGGTGGTATCGGCGGACGCGCTGAGCGGCGCGGCCGTCGGGCGGCTGTGGCTGGACCGATGCGCGCTCACCGCGCTCCCGCCCTTGCACCTGCCTCGCCTACACTACCTGTGAGAGCCCGCCACGTACTGCATCATGTATAACATTACTCACTTCGCACAAACTTGAACACGAACACGTTAGCACATATCAAGTGATATCGCCGTTTTCACATTCATCCCTGCGTCATATCTTACGTACTTTGATGGATCGATTATAAATTATTCATGCCGGCAATGTGCGGACAGTTTTTTAGCGATGTAAATCCTCGATATTGCCTCGTCACCGCCGAGCCGCCGCTCGACGTGTGCCTTTAATATCATTCAAATTAGCTCCGCTCTATTGAACGAGCCCGTCTCATTTTCCCCTTCAAAACGGGATAATAATAACTCCTTACAAAAGATATCTATCAGTCTGTTATTGAATGCTTAATGTATTTACAAAAGGAAACGGACGATTAAATCTGGAGTAAAAGAAATAACCATCGTTACTTCCACAGCGTAGTTGTTATGACTCGTAGGAATGTTGCGGCTAATATTTTATAACTATGTTTAAAGTAAGAACAACAAAGTATAATTTCCTAAACAAATCTATTTTCATCTGATAGTTAGCTACAACTGTCTCTACTGGCAAGCTTGTGACGCAAATGTACGGACACACATTACGTATATACTATATATTATTACTTATTTGTACTTATATTTTGCGTTATGAACACATTATACTGAGTCAGGAATATATTTCAATAAATTGGGGTACGTGTAGTTGTACTCGCTTTGATACATAGAAAACGAAACGCCAGCATGATTACGTTTCCCGACCTCTGCGCAGCTTCGATTTGTTTTTATTATCTTGGGCGATTTATCAATTGATGAGTATGAAGTTCTTGCGTTAGTCTAAGCGTTATTATATATCAAGAGAGGGACGTCGCAGACGGTATTCACAAGTGCACGCTCGGTATAATCTTGTGCTCGCAGTTCGCAACCCGTCTCGAGTCTCGGCGGGGATGAGAAAAAATCTTCGACGCTAGTGACTCGCACAAAGGTCATTAACACTCTACAGCGGGTCTGTATTAGCTGCTCCCGCGTACCTACTCATTCCACCGCCTTGCTATTTGTCGGCTCGCCGTGCAGTTCAATAAATCAATTTGTGCAATTAATTAACTTGGTATGGTGAGGGAGCTGGCAGTAAACAAACACGAACAAAAACGGCAAACAAAATATTAAATCTCCGGAGCGACGTTGACAACTATTAGTATCGCAAAGTGAAGACAAACATGCGGCACTGTGCGCTCCCGCGATGCTCTGCTTCAGTTCACCCAGACCTTCATATTGCAACATTAATAAATAAACAGTCTTGTTAGTATTTAAGTTATTCAAAGAAATAATGAAATTTAATTTTGAAAAAATCAATGTAAGCTAAATAATTTAACTTTGACTTCAACTTTCTGGAGTGTCACAATTGTACGTGTTAGTGGTACTCGTGTACCTGTTTCAGCACAACACACAGTACTTGCGTAAGTAGTTACGTAACTGCGTGTAACCTAGTGTAGGTTGTCGGGCACAATACCGATACAAAGCAGTAATGAACTCTCAAAGGTTGCTCCACGTTTCGCTATTACCAATGTTATCGGTAACTTTGCCTTTGTGCAGTTAGCTGATGTTACATCTTTCTGCTTTTTAAAAGTTTATTTAACTTGTTCTGTTTCTAGTTTAAGTGAATTGATTTTTATCATTGTACAACAAATATATTTATGCCTTATTCTAATGCCTATGCCATATACTGGTTTCTTTGTATCTAGTCTCACAGTGAAAAGCGTGTGAATAATATTTCGAATAGTAGTAGTATAATAATAATTCGAATACTATTTTAAATTAATACTCCTTTTATATTAGCTTCATCGATATGTAACTGTCCTTGTCTGATTCATTTGCTATCTGGTTTGCTTGAAAATGTGTACGCGAGTGACGACTCGATATCATTACAATATTTTTATAACATAAACCTGCGCGCTTGCCAGGACGACCTCGGTGACGAAAAAATACAATATTTTAAACGTGTTGTGTTTCATTTTTAAACTACTTTGTTATTTACTAGTATTATTTTTATAATATTGTCTCACAGTGCGCAAGCATTTCGAATATGGGTATTTTGAAACCTACCACAGAATTCGTCGTCCACATTTTTACTCAAATTTTCCTAAGTTAATATCTTTTTACACGAACATGCTCCTGTATGTAAAATCCAAACGTTGCGAAATTAATCTTCGCTGCTTTCATAATACGCTGCCGTCCCCGCGTCGTCGTAATGAGCTTTAATAACTCTCATGTTGATTAGATAACGAAATGAACAGGACACTGCCCTTCGACTCGCTATCTGAGCTTTGCACATCGCGTTTTATTTGGCAACAAAGTATACTCATGGAAAGTATTGTAAAGAATTAGGTGAGAGCTTGTTGCAAATTCTGTAGGGGTTGTTGTTACGTTAATATCGTATAAAAAATAATGAAAATAAATCATACATATAAAAGAGTACAAGATTCACGGAAATAACATTTATTTAAACTTTTTGCCGTTCATGTGATATTTTATCAATAACAGTAGTTAAAGTACAGCAGTGTCACGTGATACAGACGGTGTACTGTTACAATAGACGTTTTGACGTTTTCAGGTAAATAATACATATCTTAGTAAGGCCATAAGCAAATAGTGTAAACTAATATTTTGATACTTTAACATTTTATTGATTTAATTGATTGTGAATCAAAGTCGAAATTTAATATGCTTATTGGTGCATACTGCTCAACATTGCACTGCGCTGCCGGGAGCCTATCTATAGATGTAAATATTGATTTTATGGGCTTTTTGTACATTATTATTGAAAATTAGATACCTTCTATTGTCTGGGAGTGAATATAGTCGCACAACGGCGTTGTCGATCTGTTTGCCGGAAAGTAATCTATGAAAAAATACTTGAGTATTGCCTGTCAGATGTGGGTGTACTCTTGTGCTCAGTTAATTTACTAAACAATTGAATATACGAGCATACGAACATAGTACACAGCCTATATTAAATCTTACAGATACTGAGCGTGGAACATAGGACTTCACAGTATGCCTTCTTCATATTTTCGTAGGTTGTAATAAGCGAATAAGTATAGGGGATTTTTTTTTTAATAAACTACTTTAATTTAAATATATGTCAATTATTAAGGAGCTCTTATACTTGCGTGCGTCATGATACTACTGTAAATACTGCGGATTTAGACTGTCATCGTACATTGCGGCAATTTATTGTACAATGTAATACCTGTAATAAATCATCGCGCTTTAAAAAGGCAGCGCCAGCGCCCGCGCCCGCGCCCGCGCCCGCGCCCGCGCCCGCGCCCGCGCTCGCGCTCGCAACCGCCGCTATTTGTGTTTACTTTTATGTTGTAAGCCATGTAAGCTCCATACTACATACCTTGCAGTTATATACATATATTATTATTATAAACTAATCTATTTACTTATTTAATTAATTTGAGTCTGAAAAGGGATCAATTTGTCACGTACAATCCATACCTTTTACTAAAATTTATAATATTACAAATATTGTAAACAATCATAGAATGATTACAAAACCAGACACTAGTCGAAGAATTATAATACATAATGCTATAATAATATAATATAATAATAATGGCTGTCACAGGTGGTATTCTAACTGGTTGTTGATCTAATTTCACTGAAACTATATCTGACAGATTTGTTTCGAATTCTCAACACATTACAAATTTTGGATAACGATTTCCGTAATAACCTTTTATGATATAACATGAGTCACTGTAGATGTCGGCGAGGTCGGCGGAAAGTTCCGCTTCGAGTGGTATTCGGTATTATATATGATGTTATTCACGAAGCGATTACATTTAGAAAGAGCGGGCTGAGGGCGCGTGCGGTGTGCGCTGGGACTGCGGCTGCGGCCTTGCGCGAGGGTCGCGCTCGCGTGCGAATGCAAGCCGCGGAGGCGCGAGGCCGCGCTAGGCGATCACCTATAAATGAAACTTATTA
>JAOYRS010000140.1:5000-31758 GCA_032432895.1 Dryadula phaetusa | reverse complement strand
AATAATTTGAAAAGCTCTTGCACATTAAACTGTATCGAACAGCCTGTTTTCAAGAACGAATGAACGCTTATCAATAACAATAATAAAGTATATTTTTCAGGTCTCGGTTTCAATTATAAATTTTAGTAGTGCCAAAACAAAAGGAACACATTTAGATGAAGTGATTTTTTAAAATCGAGTACGGAGTGTCTCGACACTAGGTACTTTCTGTCTACCCTGCTATGCGGGATAAACATGAAAAGCGTGATTTTTAAAAATTTCCCTATTAATGTAAATTACTAAAAAATAATGAAAAGTTAATATAACATAGTTTTATTTATAAATTTTTTCAGTTCAAAAGATGTATGGGATACCCTGTATTAAATCGCTTGCTTTGGACTTTCGAAAATTGACAGCGGCTGAATTCGTGTTTTTTCATCGTTTCATTTGATTCTAATGTTCTTTGAGTATGGATAAGATAAATAAACATATTTACTTCCTATATAAAATCGGATAGAAATTGGAGCGAAGATAATAACATGAGATAAACAAGATCTCTAACAGACAGTAGTACAACGTTTTCATTACTTGCGTTAGATGTGTCTTGTAAGTCGTGCCCCTCTTAACCGCAACTAAGAGCGGGTGGGCGGCACGATCGCTGCAGGTCTTGTTTTAGTGTTTCAAGTTGTCTATAGATTTTTACATTAACCATGTATGCGTGTTACACTGGCATTTCTATAACAAACAATATTATTTACAAACAAAAGCTTCAGAACAAAATTATGGATAGTTAATAATGTAGTTTCTAATTTTTAAATCTGTTTATAATTATAATATACTTGAATATTTCCTTAATTACTCTTAGAAAAAAAAGGTTCTATTGCATTTCAATTTCTTTGACGTTGCGTGCTGTTCAACATATAATCTGAGATAATGAGAATGTAATTGCTGGTGTATTTTATTTATTGCATTTAATAATAATACTTATTATATTTTCATAATAAAGATTGTAATTTTCAGATATAGATAAATATTACCCATTGTATACGACTACTTTAGTTTTTGCTTTTGTTACATCTTTCAACTCTTTACAATTTAGGTTCTATTTTACTTCAGATTGCGTCTTAGATAGCAAGTAGCTCAATGCTGTAGAATAAAAATAATATTTAAAAAAATATAATTAATTAACATAAAAAGGTGAGCATTACGAAACCTATAAGATGCTACAAGAGATTGTGTAAGATGTTCTAGTGAGAATAGCTGGCGATGAATCAATAATCGCTTGTTAAATTGTACTCTACCTATACGAATTATTATAAAGCTATATCTGGAAAAGGACTGGGGTGGGCTTTTAAATATTTCTAATAGCCCAAGGATAGTTTTAGAGGTGCTAACTATGAAGGAATAATAAAATAAAATAGTAAAAGCAACAATTTATTTACCCACATAAAGTGTTCGTGTCTGTCATGTTTCACAGGCGTCGTAAAATTAATATTAAGCAAGAAAACAGTTTGCTTTCTAATAGTGAAATCCATTTTACTTATAAAAAATGGTAAATCAATATTTTTAGTCGTTGATTATTATTTAATTTATTTACGCATAGCAGGTAGTCAGACACAATCAATATCAACAATTGTTGTATTATAACCTCTCTCTAAAATCCTGAACTGATGTTGAAAAATATAATACGCTAAGGAGATTATTGTAAAGATATTTTCTTTCATATAAATCCGCGCCGCGTGGGATGTCGTAGCTGCTATCATCACAATTACCCGTATTTAGATAATCATATGATTGATAAACTGTAGTTAGTGATTATTATTTTATTGCCAAATAAATAAATATGAAAATATATAGAACTTAAAAATTAGTGTGTGTTAAGTTTATGTAAGCAACTCGAACTTAGCAACTCTCGTGGCTTATATAGCTAGTTCCAGCGAAATTAACTATTTATCTTCCAAACATAGTTAATGCGCTGTGTGCTAATTAGAGGAAATATAATGCAGGAATTAGATCTAAGCTAAAGTGTATAAATTGTATATTTCAGTAAATACTGGTTTGCAAAAACCGTATTATAAAAATAAATTATGGTGTAAGGATCAAAGACTATTGTCTATGATTTAAAATAATTGCTTGGTTATAAAATATTACGAGGCTTTAGAATCGAGCTTGCAGTAAGCCAATTTGATTCCTAGTTGAAGATTTTCGTTTACTTTCCATGTTATTCTAGACGTTCCACTAAGTTCTCATTTCATGTGATATTTTTTTAAAAAAAACGGGGAAACTCTTTGTTTTATGTCGAGAATTTGACCTTAGATGCAAGCCAGTTAACTTGCCGTTTTGGCTGGTATCCCAATAATTTAACTTTAACAATATTGATTTTGCAATACTGAAATATATTTTTTTAATTTCGTACTAAAATATATGTTTTTTTTTATAAAAAAAGAGGCAAACGACAGAAGAATCATCAGATATTTGGCGGATGTTTTTTGCTACAATAATGGTGGCATGATAGTGGATAACTGCCTCTGACGGACGCTATTTAGCAGCAGAGGGGATTCTGTACTTTTGATCCATTTCATACTTAATCATTTTACTACTATTATTACTTAATAATATATTATTTTTTTTTCTAATTATATTGTAATAAAACAGAAAAATAAATTAAGAATGCATTTAACTTTAACTTTTAAATTTTTTAGAAAGAATTGAAGCATTGAAGATAAAGAAAAAGTTATTAAAATTGTAGCATAATTTGCACTAGTCCTTCAGCTGCATTTTTAGCTTTCGTTGGTTTGCTATAATCCCTTACATCGTAACTTTGATATAGAAATAGCGGCCCGTTCTCGGCCTCACTCGCGTGAACTTACTATGGCTACGATTATAATTTTATCGAAACATAAAACTAACATTAAGTCCTAGAACTACCAACCTACTATAAGATAAATCTATACAGAACTACAACTTGTCTACTTACATATTTTTTTATTACACTTATAGTGTATAAAAAAAAAGAAAAGAAATAGATAAGAAAAATTGAATTGTATATTTATAAACATTTTGAAAAAACGTATAAAATTTGAACGCAACGGATTCGAACCCGCGCTCTTGGATACCTTCCAAGCGCTCTGACGCTAAGCCATACGTTCTACTACCAGCTGCGTCGAAATTCTTATACGTTTTGTATTAACTTATTTATGTTGTTAGCATCTCTGTAGAAACATTTTACAAATTTCTGCGTTCAAATTTTTATACGTTTTTTTCAAAAATGTTTTCTAATCCTAAGTGTGGAATAACACTTTAAAAATATAAATATGTATATGTATATAATGAATATAGTTCCAGAATCCAGATTGTTTGTATATATATGAATGTCTGTCTTTTCGTTTGAGCACTTTGTCCGTTTGTGCGTTTGTACTTTAAGTTTGAGATTACATATATGATAGTTTTTATCGTGAAATTTAATTTAATTTTCAAAACAAAACCGAAAATGTAAAATTAATTAATATACTGACAATTACGTGTTGGATAGATTAGAGTGGTATTTTGGATGTAACAGCTTAGAGACTTAGAGCTTAGTGCAGAAGCAACATGTACAATACTTTTATCTTATTGTTATGTAGTTCCAGTAGCAAAAAAAATCTGACATCATAAAATTACATCGATAACTTACAAACTTCTTACAAACTAATCTTTTTAGGAAATGTAAAAACAATCCGTATATGTGCACTTTTTTAGCTTCACGGACGTTCTAGCGTTAAGACACTGCGCTCTATGCTTGCTTACCGAATTCATGACATTGCATGTTGGGTGTTAGAGCTGAACGTCGCGTTTGTTTTATCAAAGCGGAAAAACGAAATAATGCAAATATAATCACTCCCCGGGTGTTTACAGTCCGTTATATATAGAAACTGCGCCTCGATGGCCTTTTATTATTCATTGGAAATCCATAATCGATTTTAAATTAAACACCGTACCAACTGTTAAAAATATGATATTGAAGTTGTAATATAAAAGTATAGTAATAAGTATTATTAAATTAGTTAAACATATATATATATATAATATAATTAACTAAGTTCAAGTCGATATTTTTCTTGCCTACAACTCTAGTCTATTGTTGTTTACACTACATAAATAAAATCGGACTTTCGTCTTAATTCGAATCAATTTTGAATATCAATACTTATCCAAGTGCAATTTCGTC
The DNA here is from genome assembly GCA_032432895.1 of Dryadula phaetusa. Classification (NCBI taxonomy): domain Eukaryota; kingdom Metazoa; phylum Arthropoda; class Insecta; order Lepidoptera; family Nymphalidae; genus Dryadula; species Dryadula phaetusa. The sequence continues at coordinate 27,572 of JAOYRS010000140.1, read as the reverse complement.
AAAAAAGATCGTATAAATATTGTTTTGTGTGTATCCTTAGGGTACGTGGTGTAATTATATAGAAATGCCTTAATGGATCATTACGTGTATAATGTTTCATTAACGAAGAAAAATAAACTCGAGAGATTTAAAAAAAAAAACAACTCTACAACTTTTAATTAACAAGAATATATATGTGTTTTCTTTCAAGTCAATGAAATAAAAGTCAACGTTATGAAAATAATTCTGATTTTTTTAGAGTTATAAAAAGTTAAATTAATGTACTTGCTTTCTTTGTTTTATTTTCTTTATATAGTCATTATTTGTTTTTATTAACGTTATCAATTAGTACAATTTACTAGATGTCCCGTAAAAGCGTTGACAATGCATTGCCTTGGCAACGTGTTTGTAACTTTACCTAGTAAACAGGTAGTACATAGTAGTGAGAGCACATTCTATCTATACGTTATTCTGCACTTCGTTCCTTTATAAACTATAACTAGCCCAATTTTATACTCTTCTGTTCGGTAATTTTCGCTTTTACTTTACGTACCCATTTATTATGGAATTTATCCTGTTAAAACTTGTTTAAACCTAAATAAGGACATTCTGATAACTGCAAATTACTAACTTTAAAAAATATTTAAAAATTAAAATATTTTTAAGAACAAGCCTTGTCTCATAATGTATTTTATAAATTTAGCACTTTTATTTGACACCATTATTGGGTGGTTTATTCAATGTAATAATACGGCCATGTTGTTGCAGCAGCCATTTTAAATTAACAACAAAATTTGATTACATTTTGAAAAAACGTATAAAAATTTTGAACGCAGCGGGATTCGAACCCGCGCCTCTTGGATACCGTCCAAGATTCTTCGTCCTTGGACGGTATCCAAGAGGCGCGGGTTCGAATCTCGCTGCGTTCAAAATTTTATACGTTTTTTCAAAATGTTTTTCTAATCCTAAGTGTGAATAACACTTTAAAAATAGTAAATAACAAAATTGATTATATGTAATTTCATTGTCATCAGACCTGAATTGGTATTTTTATTTAAATTCAATCGGTCACTGGGAAGTAGGTAAATTAAGCTGTAAGATTTCATACATTTAATAAAAGCTTGTATCTAATAAAGTTTTAAAACTATATAATGTTACGAATAAGTGGCATTTTTGTTAAATTTAATCCAAATATAGTCTAATTTGTGACAATTCTACTTTTGTTACAAAAACTTTACTTGAAGCCAGTTTTTCGTTCATTAATTATCATGTCCTAGCTACAGTATACCATAAATAATTCGTATATCTATTGTTATAGGTTATAGCCAGAAATTATATTGTTTAGATTTTTAAAGTGTGCGTGTTTGGATGTCTGGAAAACGTAGCAAGTGCAACAACACATTTAAATAATTAATTTCGGAGCTAATGTTTTGTTTCTTCTTAATGAGCAATTAGCCATAATTCTAATTGAGGCATTTAGTTTAGGCAGTCAGTAAATACAGTGTTTCCCAATAGAGATGATAGGATTTTGATAGCTCACAGTCGCCATCTTGATTATTTAACATTTGACATTTGTATTGTTTTTATTTAATAATGTTTGCCATTTAATCATGAACAAGTTCACGTTACCTCAACGTTTGAAATTGTCCAAATTTTCTATCAAAATTCGAGAAGTATTGTCTCTACTCAAAGAGCATTTCATGCTAAGTATGGTCGTCATGGTGCACCGTCTGAGCTCGCTATACGTCGCATAATCCAAAAACTGGAAAATGATATTCTTTTCACGATAGTAAACTACCAACACACGACAACGGACAGGCCGTAGTGAAGAAATATTGCCGCCGTATCAGCCAGTGTTGAAGAAAATCAAATGATCCCGTTCCACGACGTGCACAAAGAATGGGCTATCCAAAATGACCACTTGGCGAATTTTACGTATAGATCTTGGCCTACATCCATAAAAAATTGTGTTGCACAAGAACTCAAGCCAGCAGACCATCGAGTACGTCGTGAATTTGCTGATTGGGCACTTGAAATGATGGAAACGGGCACTGAATTTCATAGGAAAATCATCTTTTCAGATGAGGCTCACTTTTGGTTCAATGGTTATGTGAACAAACAGAATTATCGTTACTGGAGTGAGTCAAATCCAAGAGTGGTTCATGAAACACCATTACATCCTGAAAAATTGACTGTTTGGTGCGGATTATGGTACGGTGAAATTATTGGCCACACTGCGACTGTCACAATGGATTTATTGCGTAATAAGTTTGTGGAGTCGGTTATTTCTCGCAACGGTCCTTACAATTGGCCACCAAGATCATGTGATTTACCACCCTTGGACTATTTTTTGTGGGGGTATGTTAATTTCAAGTGTATGCCAATAGACCAGCTACGATTCAAGACTTTGAACGCAACATTCGAGCGACTATAGCGGCCATACCAGCCGAAATGCTGCAACCGAGTCATCGAAAATTGTACCGATCGTATTCACCAGTGCAAAGTCGTGGCGGTCATTTGAACGACGATTTAAAATTGTTTAAATCATAGATAGCATAAAATTTCCTATCAAATAAAGCCATTGAGCGTGAAATTCGAACATATATTACATGTTTTATTTCAATTTCAAAACATATTGTTCTTATTGGTAATCACCATTACTTATTACTTACATATATAATATTTTATAAAAATAAACCTCCTTTTACTACATAAAATATATAGATCAGTGCCTTACTCTACACTTAACACACTACGCTAATAAACTCAATAAACGTATAAAACTTCAGTACCTTTATTTTAATATTGATTTACTCCTTAAAACTAGATGACATTTCCACTAAAGTATTAGTAAAAGACTTATGTTAGACAATGTAAGACGATGGGATAAAAGCCGAAGGTATGATATAAACATATTTTTTCAACTACTTAGTAACATGAAACAAACTGTTCTTTATTACTTTTAATGGGACACTACCAAGTATTGTTCTCATTTATTTTATATATATACTTTAAACTATTTCACCCTAAATTTCCTTTCATTGTTCACTTTATATTACAGACAGATGCTAGTTCATAATATTCATAGGCAATGGCTTAAACAAATATTGTCTGCAGTATTTACTTTTCATTTAATTCATAGTTTAGATAGTGCCAACTAGAAATTTATATTTGCCTTTAATGTACTTTATGTGCGCTTTATTATTTGTGGAAACTTATTTCTTTTGGAGCTTTATATTTATTTATCGTCGTGCAGCTCTAGTTAAAATTATCAAATACAATATGCATAAAGTTGTATAGAATATATGTATATGTATATATATATATATATATATATATATATATATATATATATATATCATATATATATATCATGATAATGATTTATTATACTGAAAACAAATCATAGTAAATGATACAAACACTTCGTCACTCATTCCTCATCACTTGAACTATTTAAATAATATTGTATTAAAATCACAGTTGACTAACACTTCTTTAGATCACAATCAATTAAATATTATTTCACTAAAATCACTATTAAAATAATTAAATAATATTTCACTAAAACCACAATTAAAGTAATGTAATAACATTTCACTTTCGTTCCACAATCAATACTTTACGATTTCCAATAAATAATTTCATCTTTATGGTCGTAGAATTAATATATAATTAATTTTAAATAATTCGTAAAATATGACGAAATGATCGACGTGCTTAGCAGCAGCTCTACGAAGTGAATGTCCCTCTCAATGCGACAACCGGGGATTTTACTGTCCGTTTAGTAGTGGGGCAAGCATTTACTTGTTTTCGCCACCGAGACACTTGAGGGTAGATGACTAGTATGCAAAGTTTTTTTACAAAATGTATTGTTCTTCTAATAAGAAGAACAATACATGCAATGAAATACTACTACAATATTTATTAAAACAAAAATGTAATTTTTACTACTATCTCACTAAAGGACGGTGGCTTATGATGGCTCGGGTGGGAAATCGGACGTATTGTAATACAGAAGTACTTGATTTGAATCCAGATGTTCTCCAATCCCATTTTTTTCGTGAATTTGAACAATCTAATTATAATATATTGTAAATTAGTGTTTCTATAAAGTCACTTTAATTCTGAATTATTTTTGTTAAATTAATATTACACAATTAAAAAAAACTGATTTCTGTTCATTGATCCACAAAAAAATAAAAATCATCAAAACATGCAAATAAGGAAAATTACAAAGATAATACCAATTGTATTTTTATATGCAGAAAACTTAAGGTTATTAAAATTGAAATAAAATATCACCTATGGTAACAATTGGACTTACAATAAGCGAAATTGTAAGTTAATTTTATCTTTAATTCAATAACAAATATGCAAAACACTTAAGGTTATTAAATTGAAATAATATCACCTATGGTAACAATTGGACTTACAATAAGCGAATTGTTAAGTTAATTTTTATCTTTAATTCAATAACAAAAAAAAGAAAATTTACATAATAAACTAAATAATTATGTAATCAGTACTTATTCAAATTAGTTACCATTTATCCAAACATTGTTTTTTAATTTGGTTAGAGAGAGAGAGTTTGATGGTGACATCGTTGAAAATATTTATTTTAAAGCAGATAGCAATATATGTACTATATGGTACCAATATATAGTAAGGTGCGAAACCACAACAATCGATCGTTAACATATTTGCAATAGCAACATCATAGCTTGTTTCCCTAGAATGTAAAAATATAATACAAAATATTGCAGTTTTGTTGAAAGTGTAAAAGAGCGTAATTGATTAATTGAGAAAACAATGTAGTGTATCTTTTAAATTAAAATTGCACAAAATAATATTCATTTTGTTTTAAACACTATTCAAAACGAAACGAATCCTCGGAATTCATTTATTGGCTGGCGAATTTTCGATAACATTTCTGTTACTGATATATATCCTCACAATACGTGGAATTATTGGCTCCATATGTGATTGTAGTTTCCGTCTGAAAGCCAGTTAAATTCATGATATTCGTAGCAAACAATTTAAGGTCAATTTGTAACAATGTACTGGCGAATGATGGCTTTGTATCGTATATAATCTACGCCGAAAGTCTGTATACGTCTGTAAGCGATTTGACTAATCTATATGCTTCTTATATTTATAGAGTACGATTTTCGGTTATTTTAATTTAATTAGCAATTGTCAAGTTCAGAGTAAGTACCTGGTAGTCAAATATTTTTAGAATTAATTTCCATTACATAAGGTTTAGTTGACCAAATCAAACATTCTCAGTAGGTCGAATAACTGTACTATATCAACTGTACAATATATATGATATATCGCAGGCTATCGCACCGCACAACTTTAACCTGTTAATTGATATGTAAAATTGATAAAATTTAAAACTTTATAAATATGTCATCAAGTCAAATTTCGACATAAAAAATTAAAATAGCAAAAAAGAATATTACAATTTTTTAAACAAACCACTTTTAAGACTTTAGAATTTAACATTTTAAGGCTTAAGTGGGTTAGCACACCTTTGAAATATTTTGATGAAAAAATTAAACTCGATGTTTTAGAAACTGGAATTGTACCAAACATATATATTTTTAGCTTCACGTTTTTCTCCCGATAACAAGGTAGATAGGGAGTACATAGCATCAAGACACTTAATACTCCGCTTTCCGCTGAATTTGAGGCATTTCGCGTTGAGTGGCAGAGCTCAACCCCGCGCTTTTTCTTATTAAGCGAGGAAGTGAAAATAATCGAAATATAATCTTTCCCCCGAGTGGAAATCAAACCCAAAATCGTGTTAGCATTTAGACGCTTTCACACAACGCCACGATCGGCCTCAATATATTTTATTTCTTCATTTATTTAATTGAAAAATCTCATGCAAGATATTTATGATACAATAGACTAATCTATTAGGTAAAATATCCTATTACATATTTTTATAAATATCTTAAACCTATACTACAGACCAATCTGTTAAATTCATGTATTAATGGCGGTGATCCGTCGAGTTCCAGTATCTAATCTGACAATTTATTAGAACATCTAACAGAGTTGCAAGGTGACCTCTCCTTGTTAGGGTCTTTGGGACCACATATGATCCTTTTATGTGTGTTCCGTCATAACTTCGTTTAATTAAGTAAAATGTGTTTACCAAGTACCAGTTACCTGTAACTAATAAATAATGATGGACCCACATGACGATGCACTAAGAGAGTGTATCATAAGTAACATCTCTAGTTCTCTTCTGTGTATATTAATCCTTTATAATCATACTGTTATTTTATCATATACGCACTTTAGTTCTAGCTTTTGTTTAATATATAGCTCAATACTGATGCTGTTACATTTCCAAAACAAATGGACGATATCAATTTTATTTCTATGAAATTTTGCTACGTAGAATTCATGTTAAATCTATTCGTTTGATATATGAGAAGTTATTTAGTATAACTTTTATTTTTCACTACTCACTACTCAAAGATTATGTTACGGGCGCTCGGAATTGAGTTCTGCTACTAAATACGCAATATCTAAAATTAAAGCAAAAAGTGGTGAGCGAACGTATTAACATTGGGTTTTCTGTAGCTACTTTGCCATTAGGAATGAAGTGTAAAGCTGTAAAAAGTAAAAGTAAAGTTTGTTTATTTTTCAGTATCAACGTTTAACATATTTTGATCGACATATGAAGGTCATAAGAACTGTATTAACATTTCTCAAAAAAATATTTCGAGCTCATAACCATTGCGTGTATCGCCGGACATTAGTCATTCACGCCACGACGGTATGATGTTAGAAAAATATTTAATTCAGTACTAACCATTAGTAAAATGAAATTATCAATTCTTGTTAGTGCAGTTATGTCGGTCAGGGTTTTGTGCTATATGTCATTTTTTTCCATTTCATGTAATGGAAAATAGAAAATACGTGGAAATTGCAAAAATAGATAAAGTAGATACTTTAAGTAAACACTACAAGTAATTGATAGATTAACATCACAGCTATCTAGCAATTATATAATATTATAGCTTAATATAGCTTCAAAATAAGTTTTTTGGTAAGAACTCAATTATTTGTTTTATTTTAGGCTGATTCTATAAGTATAAGCTTGCCTAAAATCAATAACTTATTCTTTTCATTTAGTTAGTTAGTTAGTTAGTTAGTCAGTTTAAAACTTTATTGCACATTGATAAAATAGTACATAGATTTAAAAAAAAAACAATAAAATGCACAAGGCGGCCTTGTCACTGAGAGTGAGCTCTTCCAGGCAACCAAATTATAAGGATTTGCCATAAAGAACGGGCATGATGCGGTGCAAAACAATAGAATAAAAAAGATATTAAAGATCTTAAACTAAATAAATTCTGCTTATATATATACAATTACAAACATATACACATACATATACATAAACATACATATATCATTCATAACACATAATACATAGATTACATTAGTATTTTTTCCTAAGTTATAAAATGTAAAATTCCATTTTACCGTCATTGCTCAAATTTCGAGAAATTCGCTTTAGTAACATTCCCCAAGTAATATACATGAGCAATTTCTCTTCCTTTGCCAGTCACACAGCAACACACAGTAGTTATAAGTACTCTAGTTGAGACTCACAACTTCATTTGCATAGTATGCTATTTCCCTTGGCATACTATTACTATTTACCACCCCCATGGTGGATTTGCCAGGAGTGCCAGTCCCTAAAAGCTCAGCATTAACAGCCTTATGTAACAAAAAAATCATTAGTGAAAACTATTTAAACCTGTTCAGTAGTTTTAAAGATTTTCGTGTACGAATATTCTATAATGTATACTGTACCTCACACATTTATTCCGCGTGGCAGGGTAGACAGGACGTACCTAGTGTCAACATCCTCCAATTACAGAGAGGCAAAACTCAACATAGAATGAAAATAATTTAAATAAAATCTGTCCCCCAAGGGGGAATGGAATCCACAACTGATTACTTTTACAGACAGACGCCGTCCGATCCGATTGATAGTTATTAATAATTATAGATTCAATCAAAAATAATAACAATGGCGTAATTGAGTTTTAGATTACTGTTATATCTAGATTAACTATTTTATAAATAATATATGTTAATTATGTTTGTTGATATTAAAACAATATTTTTCAAACTACTTTGTTAAATAACTAAATTAAATTTTCTTTCATTTAAGCTATATATTTATTAATAAAAAATAAAAAATGTTTAAAAATATCATTCTGACAATCTAAAATATCTAAAAGAGACCGGCCGTGGCGCAGTTGGATAGAGTCTGACTGTAAACACGTCGGTTGTGGGTTCCCCACTCGGGAAAGTGATTTCATTAAAAATTATTTTCACTTCCTCGCTCTGGTGAGACGAAGTGCGGCGTTGAGTTCCACCACTTAACACGTAATGTCTCGAATTAGGTGGAAAGCTAAGTATGAAGTGTCTTGACACTAGGTAGACAGAAAGTACAGGATAGACAGAAAGTGTCTACACTGTACTTTCTGTCTACCCTATTATACGGGATAAAAGCGTGAAGCTAAAAAATCTAAAATGTCGATATTTACCAATGTGAAAAGAAACAATTAAATTAGATACGCCAATTAACAAATATGAACTGAAAAACCTATATGTCATAAATAAAGATGAAACGAATAACAGTTTATATCTTATTGAATTTTTACAACGAATATTTCGTTCATGAGAAAACAAAAATTTATAGATAGTCGTGCATAAATCTAGCATATATATTTTACTTCTAATTATATTCGCTTAAGCAATTTATGGAATACTCATAAAAATATATCTACACATATTAATTATTCTAAATTTTTAATCGTTTATATTCTAATTGATAAGATGCTGTGCTGAGACTGATTCCGACATCTAGTTTTATCTGATTTGATATGGTTCACTTAATGCTAAAGCGCCATCTATTAGGAAACTGCGAGTACTATGCACTGAAGGCTGAGAATAGTAATCGAAACGTCTAGTGAGTGTTATAATATTAACAGAGATGTCACTAGTTTTTTTATTTGTGAGTTCGGAGTTTATTACAAAATGTTAATTATTTCTATAACTACATTAATATTATAAAAAGAACTTTGTTTGTTTATTTGTTTGTATTAAATAGTCTCAAAAACTATTGGACCGATTTTCAAAATTCTTTTACCATTCGAAATCCTGGAGTAACATAGGCTACATTTTATTTTGCAAAAAATTGGGTTCCGTAAGATATTTAAAAAAAGTTTACTTATTTTGCGTACGCTGCCTAAGCTATAAAAGATAGATCCATAAAATGTTTATGTTAATTGTAGATCTTATTAAAAAAACGTAAACTTTTTTGACTAGATTTTAACGCATTTGTTTACTCATGCTTAATCCTTATGAAAATAAATTATTTCATCACTAAGTTTCAGTTCAGTTTCAGATAATATTTGGTGTATGAATGATTAAAATTGGACGTTTGATTTTGAAGTTATTTAAGTTATTGTTAGGATTAAAATATCACGATTTCTGATGCTCGTGCGGGAAGGGAGTATAGATCTTTGAGTAGGGTACCCGCGCGACTCAGACGCGAAGTCTAATAATTAAGCGATCGTGTGCCAAGTCGTGCAACTTTTTAGATTCGCATTGCACATATAATATACAGTATTATGTGAATAAAAAATTTATTAAAAAATATATACGTTAATATATAGGTAATAAAAGCTATAAAACCACTCAATAGGATTTTTGTTTGTCTGTCTGCTCGTTTTTGCGTCATTCGTACACAAATTACTTAACAGAATTAAACGAATTTGGCATGAAAATAGCTTGTAGTCTAGATAAAACTATATGTATCTCTACAAATAGTTTTATCTTACTGATATTCAATGTAATTCCTGTAAAAAATAAAAACTCGAATTGCTTCAAATTACGTTGATAGCTTGGAATTTTTTATTTAGCTTCACAGAATGTACCTGTTGTGTGGTGGAACTCAACGCTGCACTCAGTCCTACCAGAGAGAGAAAGTGAATAAATTGGTGTAAGTGAATATAATATTTCATCAATTGGCAATTGATGAAATATTAAGTTTTTTATTAAGAGTGAATTTTCAATTAAGTCACTTTTGAAATGATACAATATTTTAAGCGAGTTTGTTTGATTACTGTTGTGTTTTAATATATTTTTAAGCTAATTTTTTTACTAAATGTGTACGGGAGAATATATTCATAAAGTGGGACACAACACGACCTCTAGTTTAAAATATAATCAAAAAAGTCAAAGTACAAAAATATAATCAATCATTAACGATTAAGAGCACGTAGTTATAACGTAACATCTGTAATAATGTAGCAAGCACGATAAGAATCTTTATTTCATTTGATATAAAGGTGCACTTAATTTTGTGTCCCTCAACAATGGCAGTTATGACGACTACAATGCTTACCCAAAAAGTCTTGTTTTATCGAGGCTAATGAAGATTTCTTTTTATGAAATAGATATCAAATTTATAATTTATAAATTTATGAAAAATAAATGAATAAATGATAAAAAAACGAGAAGGTAATTTTTCGAGGGTGATTAAATTTTATCAGTTAATTATGTCGTATTTTTATAAGTACGTATTTTTTTGTAAAACTATATTTTAAGCGCTCGTTTACAGTAAATTTTTTGTAACTATGATAATACTTTGATTACATATTAAATTAAATTATTTCCATCAATTTGAATAAATTTAAATAATTTTCAACCAATTTAATTAAATACATCGATTAAAATGTAAATCATATCCAATTAAATAACTTATACTAACAGAGTTAAGCGATTATAAAGTTTCGGTACGGGTATAGTACTCGGAACATCTATACTGCATCGTAAGTTTAGTGTTACGCGAGCCTAAGTTTTGTAGTAAGCTTACTTTTATATCTTTATGAGTGGATATTCAATTTTAATTATAAGATAACTACGAAGATTCATTAAATTTACAGCTACACATAAGCCATTGTGTTGTGATGTTTGTGATATCAATTTAATGGAAAATGATTGAATTGAATTATTGAATATTTCAATTCAATCCGTGTAATGGAATTAAAGAATCTAGGTAGGCAATAATAATTACATTATTAATTTATTATTACATAATTTCAAAATTGATCAAAAGTGAAATAGTGATACTAGACCTCCCTCGTGTTAACGTCACCCGGCCGAGCCTGCAAACACTTATTAACATAAAACTTGAAAGACCGGGCCTGGCCACTCTTGATAACTGACAACTTAATATGCCTTATCTTCCTTGAATACCTAGAGGAGATCTTTCAATGATGCTTTGAATGATGCAAGTATGATTAATAAAAAGAAAGGCGACTCCTAGCGTTCACTCAAGGAGTCAAATCTGTGCTAACAAGGGATAATCTATTGAACACCCAACATTTCCTGCAAAATGGATACCTTAGCTCGGCCGGGTTGAGATTAAGACCCAGACTCAGAATAGGAGTTTGGGATTACCGGATAGTGCGAATTAAAAATAAGACTATTGCACTATTCCACGGAAGTGACGGAAGCCCTTTCTTAAAGGAATGCAGAGTTCTAGAGTACTTGAGCACTTTCAATTCACAGGAGACAGGAATAATACCAACAACATGACATGTTCACAGGTGATAGGAATTATACCAACAACATGGATACATGGCATTCCCGGCTGTGGAAAGTTCACTTAGGTGGTAAATAATTTTGTCCCTGATAGTGATCTGATAGCAACTACAACTACTGAAGCGGTGTAGGACCTCAGATCACTTTTAGTTGCATCAGGGACGCCAGGATGAGAGTTCGCACGATTGCTTCAATTCTGTTGAATGGTGTTACAGAAAGGCCCTTACGACTCATCGTGGATGAGGCCTTAATGAACCACTTTTTAGCAATCATTATGGCGGCCATACTATCAAAGGCCAAAACAATTACATTATCGGGCATTTAAACCAACGGCCCTTAATTGACAGACGCAATATTTTAAGGCACTATATCGACCCAGACCTCGTGATGACCGTCCTCTAGAGCTGATCAGATTGTACAGATATCCATTAGACGTTACGTATGCTCTAAATAAGAGCTACGACGGAATATTTTCAGCCCAACCGACGACTCGCTCCTTGAAAAGATCTAAATATACGGGTACTTCCATCACCGCAGACTCCCCAAAACACTGTATTTGGTTCACACGCAGGCTGTAAAGGTGAACCTCATACACAAGGGTTACAGAAGCTCTCGCATCCTTACTATCAACGAGTCTCAGGACGATTATATATAGCATACGAGTCCGTAATCATCATCCAGAAAAAATCTACTAAGCAAAAAACCTGAAAAAAAATATGTGAAATAATCAAATAAAATCAATCAAAATCTAAAACAAAAACAGTCACAGTATTTTTTTCTTTATAATAATTAAAATTTGTGGTATAACAGGGAACATGCATAATAATATTTATTTTTTAATTTTTATCGTTTCTCTATTATCATCAAATCATGTCGAAAGGTTCCTTTTGTTACTAAAACATAAAGCACGTCATAGAATATATTGCGACCAAATTTGGATTATTGTTATGATTTGCTTACTGTGTTGTCGATAAAATATTTAAACCTAAAGGATTATTCTTGATTCTAAATTTGTAATTAATCTTTTTTCATTTATTTGTGAATTTTGAGATTATTGTTAATTCTCCCGAATCATTTTTTTGTTTTTTATGCATGTTTTACCGATTATTCGAAGACGGTTAAATCGAATTGATAATTTTTTTATTAGACCTTACAAATGGTCACATGGTGAAAATGTAAGGGGTATCCTGGAGAAATCTAGAGGAACGAAAAGAGTGACGTGTTCGCCGTCGGGACGTCGGGACTGCCAATACGGAATCTGAGTTCCCAATCGGGTAGCTAGATAAATAAATAAATAAAAGGTATATAAATTAAATAAATAAAACGGGCGACTAGCGCGCGTTTGTTTTTTTTTGCACTATATATTATACAGCACTACATGAAGGTCTGAAATCATCATCAGATGGAGCCGAAAAACTTTTGAGGGTTCACTTTAACAATTTACCATGTTTCCTGTATTTGGGTTTGAATAATATGTACTGATGAGATATTTATACCTAGATAGGAGTGTGACTGCCGTTAGATCTAATGATTAATGAAGGAATGAGAAAATTAAGGATACTTTATACGGTTACAGAACTTACCTTCTTGTAGAGAAGTTTACAGAAATTTCTTCCTGTTTGCTTTATACGGTTACTTATATTAAAAAATCGTTCGTACAAAAACAGTACCAAATCAAGCTTGATTTTTTTATATAGTCAATCTTTTATTCGTTAAATAAACTCTCATAATAACCGATAGTATATTTTCGCGCTCTTCTGGAGTTTTAGTTTTCCTACATTATAAGAAAACTATTGGAACATGTACCTACCTACCAAAAGTAACTTATAAGTATTATGTACCTAAGTACAAAAATAATGATAGATTATATTAGATGAACGCAACTTACCATTTTATTTCAAGCAAATTGTAAGACAGGAAAAGGGTTAAAAAAGCGATCTCTTTTATATATTATCTATATACAATATAATATTTTAATAAATAGTTTATTCTAAAAGTTAACACATCCATAATCTTATTTTGACTGCCATCAACTGCATTAAATTTATATACGTGTAGATTTTTTTAATATAATGATACGAAAATGTATTATCGATACTTTGATATCGATACTCGATGCACAATACACATTTATAATTAAATTCTATATCATTCTGTGTCTCGCTCCGAGACTGATGTAGCGTACTCAACTTTATAATGGAAGAAAACAGATACATCCGAGAAACTTGGTTAAGTCCACTGAACACTTCAACTGAATGTGCAGTATTTCTAGCGAAATAAATTTGAACAGAAAGTACGTATTTGTAAATAATTTTCTTAATATTGGATAATTTCTAATATAGTTTAAAGTAAATTATATATAAATTGTTATGATTTTAAATGTTACTCTTTATTTTTTATTATACAAAATTTAACTATCACTTCAGCCACATTATTTATTTTCGGAAAATTGGCCATATATGTCATTTGAAAAAGAAGTATAGGTTTTACGTCATAAATGTCATACTTTATTTATGTTTATAATTTTTTATAATAAAAATATCTAAATCCAGCTCGACAGATGCAATCTCTGGAGCATCTTAGCATTTATGTATATGTAAAGATTTATCATCGCCTAAATGTTCCCACGGTATTCTCTGGCAGTGGCGTTAAGGCGTTAAGTTAAATTAAGTATCACAGAACGAAAAATACGTTCAAGCAAATATACGTAGAAACATTAGAGAAATATAGATTATTTAAGTTTAAATCACAATATTATTTGACGCTTGGATATATTTAGGAAATAATACTATTTTATAAATGAAACTTTTTCAAACGGAACTTTTTTGAATGGAAATTTCAGATTCATCAAACCAAAAGAAGCAATGGTAAGGTTGGGTTGAAACAACACATCTCCAATGTCAAGAATGGGCAAGTTCTGCAATCTACATCAGGTTTGATAAACCTATGTGGTTTATCAAACCTGATGTAGATTCATCATCGTCATCGCTAGGACAAATGAAAATTTTAAAATTATCCACGAGGTTAATGAAATACAAAATGTCCTAATTTTAAAAGAGAAGATGGTTTTTTAAATATAAATTTATTACATAATGTAAAATTATTGCACTAGAGACTAGATCTGTCTTTTTTTCTTATATTTGTCAATGTAACTGACACCTATATAGTCAACTACTTAGAACTAAGTTTTATATTTAAGCGAATTCTTGAAACGATTAAATTATCTTAATTGTGCGAGGTACATTTATATATATATACGGTATTTCTCAAATTCGGCGGAAAGCGGATTACGGATTGTATTCACACTTTTTTAGGATTAGGATTTTTTGTCCACTGTGCTATGGGGATAATAATAACAAGCTCAAAAAAATTCAATATGTTATTGTACGTGTTGAGAGAATGATATAATAAAAAAAGAGTTGCTCACCAGAATAGGATAATAATAGTTATGTTTATTCAAGTACAATTAGCTCTTAGTAGATGGCGCTTATCTGTTTTGTTACATTTTCTTAAAGTATTATTTTTTGAAATCTACGAAAAATATATATAAATCACTTACTACGATATGTAGTTGCATTTAATATTGTTTTTAAAATAGCAGCAAACGTCTTAAACCAAATGTATTTTTGAAATTTTCGGTATTTATAATAATGTTTATTTGAATGTACTATATAGTTTAATTTATCAATAAATAAAAAGTATAAAATAGAAGAGCCATTCTGTAGTGAGTGAAAAGAATACAGAGATAGACAGACAACTCGAACGTAGCACGCATGCCTGTTGAGAGTGGCGTTCAGCCCTGGCATTTCACACTCGCGTCGCGCGATGACCATAGCAACTGGTCACGTTCTTGCGATATCAACCGCTAACTTAATATTTTTAAAAGTGTACATGCATCAAACGCTGACATCGCTATTGGTGAGTGTTATTGTCAATAATGTCTGTCTACAGTCTAATACCATACTTCATATACTAGTTAACATTTTTTTAAGAACTAACTTAAAAACAAAATAAATGAATATAATCACTTTTATAAAGTCAAACTACTTTTAGGTAAAGCTACGTTGAAAGGGGAAAAACTTGAAATTTTTATTTGGAAGTAAGTGAAAGAATTATACAAATTAATATATGTATAATAGTTTAGAACCATAAAGAATTTAAACGTTATACAAGTGTCTAGAAGCGAAAACTAGAAAAAGAAGAATTATTATAAACTAGAATCCTTAATATGTTAAATTTAATGTATAAGGTTTATTTAAAACCAAAATTATACAGATTTGATTAAGTGGATCTATAATAGATATTGTAATTAAATTATTTACATTACAATAAACTTTGAATGTCATGTTCACATACAAGTATGTACTTGAGGTTTAACGAGACAAACATTCTTTTCACTGCGCGTCATATTATAAACTCTGATATACAACTGTCTGATATATAAATGTGTTCAGCTTATTTTGTAGCCGTTTCAGCTTATTTTTAATAAATATATTTTTTCATATAATAATTTAACCACAAACTAGATTTCGCTCGCGGCTTCACCCGCATGGTGATATTGATAAAACTATATTTGTACTTGATAGTTATCGATATATTATCACAGAAATTTTTCTCCTCCACGCCGTGAGTCTTCATTATTAGGCACTTTATAGCGCTCAAATCAATCATTTAGATATAATTTCCTAAAACTATTCGGATAAATTACTGGTGTAAAAGACAGTTAATTTATATTAAATACTTAAAAGTTTGATAATATTCTAAAATGTACATTGTAATAAAGTATTAAATTTTATTAAATTTATAGTTCACTATTTTGTTCACACTGGCTACTACATAAAGGATATACATATTTGCTCTTCCCGGTGTTTCCTAAGAACTATTTAAGACAAACAATTCTATACTGTTACCCTAATCTGCATCATGTTTGTAATTCTAATGGATTTCTACACGACTTAATTGAAATCACAAAAAAAAGTAAATTTTAATCTATATATTATGATTTACAGCCTATAATACCTTAAAGTTTCATCCAAATCAAACATACATCCTCAGAAACCGTTTCTATTATAAGATTAGTAAGAAGACTATCGTCATTGTCACTTTACACAACCCGCACATTAATGCGCGCGTGGTATTTGACGGTATTATTTTAAAAATATTATAAGTCCTTGCATACTGGTTAAAATAAAATATAAAACGCCTTAGTAAATAATATATTATTTTAGAACTAAAAATATATACATAAAAAATGTTATATAGTGAGTCAATCGTAAAAGCTAGACATGTGCCGTCGCGGATTTTTTTTAGAACATTTAGAGGGAAATAATTTTGCTATATATCATTTTTTCGTAACTTTAACAGTTTACTCGGTGCACGTAAGGTAAGCATTATAATATAATACTAATTATATTTTATTACTATTCAACGAAGAATTTTTTTTAATTTCAATCAGTAAATCCTGAGATTAACGCGTTCAAACAAACAAATTCTTCTGCTTTATATTATTAGTATAGATGTAAGTAAAAATTAAATAGTAATCAGAGATATTGATGTATGTAAAATAGATATTTATCAGTAACTGTCAAAAATTTTACGCTATTTATAGAATATCTACGACATTTAAAAAAAATAACATGATCTGTGACATTTTTCAATAATTCTTACATTATTGCGGTATTAAAATTGTAATTTTTATTCATTGTGTTAAAAAGATTAACTAGTTTAAGAATTTCACAACAAATAATAAATAGAACTAAGCATGTTTGCAAGGTTACAAACCATAGGCGTGGCTCAAGTTAATATTTGTATAAACGTGTGCTATATCAAAAATTATCACTTATAATTCATATATCTCAGTTTGAGCTCATTTAGAAATATATATAACTTTTAAAGCTTGTTTAGTAATATATCCAATTATCTAATTTATTGCGTATTACAATATAATTAACATCCAGGAGATGAATTTCCTCCTTCCTTAGCAACGAAAACGTCTCATAAGCTTTTCTGAATGATTCATTTTTAAAACACTTACGTACGTAACGTTCTGCTAGATGCTATGTGTATTAGAACGAATGGCTTAGCGATCAGAGCGCCTGGACAGTTTCCTAGAGGCGTGGGTTCGAATCCCGCTGCGTTCAAATTTTACATGTTTTTTAAAAGTAATTTCTACTTATCTAATCTTAAGTGTGGAATAATACTTTAAAAAATATTAAAATCATTCATATTACTTTAAATATATATTAGTATTTTTTTTATCTTCATTTATCTTTTATTTTAATATAGTACTGAGATCTAATTTTATTTAATTAAAATTACGTCAGCTAATATTTATAAACCATGTAAATAAATATATTTAGAATTTTTGTAGGAGTAGCGTTTAAAGTTTTATGGCAGCAATACGATAACTAGAACAAACAAATTGTGAAGTCACTGTAAATAAAATTAAATATTATCATCTTTCATATGGTTAACATTAAATGAAGTGTCTAGCATATGTGTTAACCAGTATTATCGTAGCCAGTCTTGCGATGGTGGCTGTAATACAAGCCAGAGGCAGTACTTACAAGATATTTAACTTAATAAAGTCCGTAATAAGGAGTTAAAAAAATGGAGCAAATAAATAAAACTGTGCAAGCTGGGAAAAATAATAATGATAATGTAGAAGATAGTGGTTCAGACAAGGATGTGAATTATGATACACTCCTCTCAGCTGCAGGAGAATTTGGATTTTATCAAGTGTTTTTATTTTTTTTAACCGGTCCATTTTACATTTTTGGTGTGTTTGCGTATTATTCCCAACTTTTCATGACAGAAGTATCACAAACCATTGGTGTTGGGTACCAGAGTTGGCAAATTTAACCGATATAGAGCGAAAACATTTAGCCATTCCTAGAGACTCTCAAGGGCTTTTTGGTTATTCCAAATGTGAAGTGTATGTAGCTAACTGGACAGAGGTTTTACTAACAGGACAGCAACCAAATGAAACTTGGACGACGACGATCTGCCAATTTGGATGGGAATTTAATAAAACTGAAATACCTTATTCAACTATTTCTAGTGAATTGGGATGGGTTTGTGACAAAAATAGTTATCAGCTACAGCACAAGCTATTTTTTTGTTGGATCTATTGTTGGGGGATTCCTAGTGGGATGGGTGGGAGACCGTTTTGGTAGGCTACCGGCATGTTGCTAAGTACATACTAGCCTGCATAGCAGGAGTACTCAGTATATATGCTCAAAATCTTCTTCAATTTTCTTTATGTAGATTTTAATGGGTATGTCTTATGATAATTGTATGATTATGATATACCTTATAGTTCTAGAATATGTAGCACCAAAATATAGAAGTCTTATAGCAAATTTACCTTTTGCTATTTTTTTACGGCCGGTGCTGTAGCCTTACCATGGATAGCTTTAGTTTGTGGTGACTGGAAGACGCTTAGCTTAGCTACAAGTATTCCTATGGCAATAGCACTTTTTGCCCCGCTTGTAATCCCAGAAAGTCCCAGGTGGCTTCTCGCAAGAGGACGTATAGAAGAAACAATAAAAAAGTAACCACTATTGGGCAAGTTAACAAAAAAGAAGTATCCTCAAAACTTATAGATCAATTTAAAGTGTCGGCTATGAAGAAGATAACAAAAGAAAATGTCAGTGTTATAAACATTTTTAAAAAGCCTAAGTTAAGAAAAGTATTTGTAGCAATGTGTTTAGTATACATGTGTGCCATGTCCGTTTTCGACGCATTAGTAAGGACATAGGAAGCTTAGGATTTAATTTTTTATTTCGTTCAGTTTAATCTCTTTTTCTGAGTTTCCTTCTCTTACTATTCTTTCATTTATGTTAGATCTTACTGGTAGAAAGTGGTTGTCAATTGGATCCTTCTCATTATGTTGTATATTTAGCATTTGCACTGTTTTCATGGCTACGGGTCTTCCATCTGTGTTATGTGCTGTATTAGCCAGGTTTTCAATAAATATGGCTTGTAACATCAGTTTACAATGGGCTGCAGAGATGTTACCAACTCCTGTGCGAGGGTCAGGCGCGTCAATAGTTCACACATGTAGCTATGTCGCTTCTATATTATCCCCATATATTGCATATTTAGAAATTATGTAATTTGGCTACCTTCAGTACTAATTGCAGCCATTGCTTTAACGGGCGCTTTACTTGCGTTGGTATTACCTGAGACTGCTGGAATAGATATGCCTCAAACTTTTGAGGATGCGGAAGAACTAATAGATAAGCAGAAATTTTTTGATATTCCTTATTTCCGGAAAAAAGAAAGCAACATAGAAGGAATGTAAACTTATCCTTCGAAATGAATTAAAAAAATTATGATTTATGTTTAGGTATGGATATAGTTTTTGTTTTGACAATAAACAGTTGTTGTATTCCCATTAATAAATATATTTATGCTTATAAAGTTTGATGTACTTATTTACTTTAATGTTGCTATCGCGAACACGTGTCATTTGTCTTGTTTTTTCTTTATTATTTAGAAAGAAATATTTATAAAAATGCATTTTTTAAGTTAATATATACTATTAATTGTTTTATCTTCAAAAATATCTTGTCTCAAATTATAATGTTAAGTAAAACAAATATTTTAGTAATAAAAAATTAATTAATAGCTTGCGAATTATTGTTTAATATGAAATATTTTGTATATGATATGAAATGTGTCTATTTAAATAGTGTATCAAATTATGTGTGCTTTAATTGACAAAATTAAATTTTCTTCAATTTAAAACTTAAAGTAATTAACACTTGTATGTATACAGTTGTTTAAATAATACCCTCCCTGGGTTATGTTAGAAAAAAAATAGATGTTAATTTTTGTTATATATCTCGATAAATTACCTTAAACTAATATATAAATAATTTATAGGCTGAATAAAAATACCATATAGAGCATATATTTACACATTTGTGTATTTCATATTGTTTTCTTTTTCAATCAAATTACATTCATTAGCTTCCACCTTGAATGCATATATTATGTCAAAATAAATTATTCCAATTTCCAATATTTAAATAGCAAGTAAAGAAACGGGTTGCGTTTGTGTCAACTATAGTTTTTTTTAATATGTAAATATTATTTTCATAGTGTTTGGTTAAAGTCTGTTACTGGTTGATTAAAACAATATCGTATTATATTGTTATTATGATCTTATGATTTGTGACTTCTCAACATCATTACTTCAACGAACAGTTATGTAATTCCATGATCCATTGTCAAACGGAGTGCCTTGAATGATCTACCAATAAACAAGAGTAAAAGTAACGTCATCATGTAATCTGGCTAGTTTTTGATATTAAATGATTTCGATACGACTTGCTTATAAATAGTTCTTCAATTTATTTTTACATTTTCAAATTCATTTTACACACAGAAAATCCTGTTTTATTCAATCCAATAAGAAATTTGGATCTGTTATTGGTTTGTTTTATCCTAAGGTAAAAATTCATATGAATATAAGATTTATCATTCAAATGTTAAAATAATATATAAGCTATTTAGATCATAAATATATCATGCATTAAACATAAATCATTTATTCTTTTATAATAGTCGTCATATGTAACTATTATTTTGTGATGAAAAATGAAAAAAAAAACCTATTCTAAAAATAAAACTTTTTTTGCATATTAAGACTCAAAGATTTTAGACATTGGATAATAATCTGATAAACTATTTCTTGTGTAGCCATCAGTATAAGCAATGGATGGTTTATTGAAAAAAAGCTATATATCATTCATGATACGAAAATGATAAGTAACGCTTTGGTTGAAAACCTTTTTTGAATATACTAAAGTGGTAGTAGTACCTTGATCCGTTTTATCATTTAATACATTTACAAATAAATGAGGAGATTACATTTCTGAGTAAACAATTGTTAATTTTATAGTGTTAAAGAAGCACTACATAGCTCTTAATTGGACTTGTAAGTATAATCATAATGCTATCTTATCGTTACGACAAAAAACATCAAACCTATTTTAGTTCTGCTAGTAAAATTAAAAAAGTTTTACATATAGAGTACGATAGAGTAATTAGCTAAGACACGTGAAGTCGAAGATTTTATACTTTAAAATTTTTTCAGGAACTTTGAGAAGTACTTATTAAAAAATTCAACTAGTTGTTAGTTGATCTGCCAAAAATATTAATAAAAAATGTTTGTCTGTTTTTTCATCAGCATCACACAAAAACCACCAGTCAGGTCAAGATGGTACTGGTATACTTCACAATCCTGGGCACCACACTGGAATTATCCCGGAAAAGTATATTCATTAAAAAACAAATTTAATTTTGCGATCAAATTTCTAGACAGTTCTCCATTAAGCGCAATTAATAAGTTTGTCGTATACTACGTCACTTACAGTGAGTTCACTAACGTTACATTGTAATTGTGAAGCCGAAGGTCGATCGTTTGTGGCATTATCTATCTATATAGAAATATTTGTTGTATACAAGTATTTATAAATACCGCTGTCTGTTTAGTACTGTTTTAAAGGTAATATTATTTCTGGTAGCAATTTCTGCTAGACAAACTTTGAAAAAAGGAACATACTCCTAATAGAAACGGGTTAGTGTAAATAAAAAATAAATAAATAATCTAATGTTGTTCCACGAAACGATACAAACCACGAAAAACATAACTGTGAAATGATAACCAAGTTCAATATTTGATATATGTCACTTTTTCAACTAAAAAAAGGTAAATTTTAATGCAATGTGACAAACACGCAGGACCATTTGTCTTAAAAAATTTATAACAATTTAATATTTTTCTTCTTACTTCTTATGACATAGGATTATATATAGAATAAAGTCTGTCTCGGCTATTTGGCGAAGTTGGCAAGTCTCAATCTCGAATAAAACTCGTCATATAAAGAAACCTTCATTGTAACATAGACCTGATTAGCTTTTTTCATA
>JAOYRS010000140.1:0-2500 GCA_032432895.1 Dryadula phaetusa | reverse complement strand
CGGCGATAGCCTGTCAAGTATGTACAAAAAATATGTTAATAATTTCTCTCAATTAAAAATTTCTTAATTTGTATCTTACCCAATACCTCAAAATGTAACGCTGACTATATCATTGTCGATTAAACCTCTACAGGTAGCTCAAAAAGAAAAAAAGAACACAAAAATTTCAGTGATCTTCTCAATGACAATTTACCATTATAGCTTTTATGCATGTATAACGTAATAACATAATCTACGTTAGGAAAGTTAAGATTTTTTTATTTTTAGTATCTTTCATATCTCCCCGATTTAACCGATTAATTAATATAGAAACTAATTAACAAATACTAAAAAGCTCAAAAAATAATTCATTGTACGTGATAAAATCAGTAACTGCTGGATAGAGTTTAAAATAACATTTAAGAGTTAATCTAACAGATAAACTTTATCGAAGAGTGCTGTTAGAGGATACACTTTACTTATAACATCGAAGCAATAATGTTGCAAAAAGGCGTAAAATGTGTTTTTATTTCATTACACACAAAATTCTCTGGTTCGAAAGATATATATGTAATATAAATTTCATTGCATGAATTTTATAATACCGTTCTCTGCTACGTCTCAATCATTACCGCTTAACAGGCCCTTAGCATATAAATCTGTCATTGTACTACTTTATTCCATACAACCATTTTCTCATAATGTACTTAAATGTAATTTTCCTAACGTTTGATTTTGACGCACAAATCCATCCATCAGATGTTTTGTATGACATTGTGTGGGCAACACAGCTACTATACTCGCATATATATTTGTAAAATAGTCTGTACACATTAGTTCAACATTCATGGCTAATCTATGGACCAGTTAGCTAATTACATAATGACCTTCCCTTGCACCACAACACCGGCTTTACAATTGAATTTTAATAAACGTAATAGATTTTTTTATAAGTTGAAATATATTTATAGTAATTTGATAAAGTTTACACAAAATGAATCATGTTAATACGATAAAACATTGTACTAGCAGTTCTCCTTTACAAATGTCTCATTTGATGAACTGTAACAGTAAGAGCGAATGGTTTTTCTATGTAGGTTTTCAATGTCGCTGTGTTTTTATGTCAAGTATTACTAACATTTTTTTAGAGAACATCACGTAAGCATGACACGTATCATGTGAAACGTTTGAGTGGTAATTGAAAAAACACTTAAGTCCTAAGAGAAATATATGAAAGCTCTTTTTTATTAGTTACTTTTAAATAATGTAAAAATACACCGAACTTATTTTCACAAAGTTTATAAATAATATATTTTTGAAGTAAACTTATATTATTTTTTACCAGGGTGAAAAAAAAAAATAACAATCAAATATCAAAATGATGTCCGCGGCTTTCATTATAATGTATTAAAATTGGTCGGTACTGAAATACTACATAAATATTACATATTAGGTACTGCATACTACTAAATCACAACATTTACAAACTAAAGTTCTTTTCTTAAAAAAATGATGTACTAAATTCGGTTTAACGCTGAATTTTACAATCAAATTTTATATTGAAACAGTTTAAATTATTACTATTACAATTAAAATAAAAGAAAGGTTTTTTTTTATTTATATTTTATATTAGTTTCAAGGACTATTATTTAAACTATGTTGAATCAAAATTTTATTTATTTCTGAATAGTAGTATAACTTTGTCAGTAGTTTCCAAATAAGATATTGACATTAAATTAAGCATAATTGTGAAAAAAGTCTGTATCTAGAAAAACAGTTCCAACTATAATAAATTTTCATTCTCTGGTAAAAAATTCGTCTCCACTGCTAAACAAGCTGATTTTTACCAAGACAAGACAGTGTCTGATTCGACTGTAAGTGATTGTGATGTCGATTCCCATCGGAGGAATAATTACAATAATTTCTATATTCCGCTTGGAAACGAATTAAATAGTAAAAGCAAAGTTCATTCAGTTTTCTTTGGAGTTTATATTAAGTTGTTTCTGACAATATTGCTAAATGGTATGGGAAACGAAATTAAACTGGTCAGAGAAATATTCATCGTAGTAATAAGCGTTCATTAATATGAATAAGCTTTAAAGGCTTATTCTTATTTCTAATTTAATATACATAAGCTTATGTTTAATCATAAAAAAACTGTTCATTTTGCACTTCATTATATGCATTACTTTTATAATATTTGTTTTAAATATTTTTAATGAGAGTTTTAAACTGTCACACGGTATAATTTTTATCAATTTATCTTCTACTTTTTAAAAAAGATTTGACCACACGTCCTTCTCAATTTCGTTATAAAACGACTTGTTAAGCAAAAAAGTAGCGTGTACTTTGATCTTTTATAATACTAAGCGTGGGTTGTGTTTAAAAATACATTACACTAATTGTTAATTATTTAGACGAAAATAAGCGCATATCGTACACACAGTGTAATATTCTGGTATAATTAAGCTTTAGAGCTATTTATATATTGTTTGTTCTGTTTATTGTAGCTGTCTAATAT
>JAOYRS010000139.1:0-31829 GCA_032432895.1 Dryadula phaetusa | reverse complement strand
TACATCTACAAATATTTTACAATTTTTGCCTGAGGCCGCTGTGGCGCAGTGGGACAGCGTCTTATTGTATACGCGATTGGTTGTTGCTTGGAACTCCATACGATTGAGTCACTATATTAAAATTATTTATACTTCCTCGCTCTGGTAAAAAAAAAAGTGCGGCGAGTCCCACCACTCAACACGCAATGTCTCGAATTCGGTGGAAAACGAATTACGGAGTGTCTCGACACTAGGTATTCTTCTGTCTACCCTTCTAAGATTGGATCTAAAACATGTTATTTAATATTTTGCAATAGTATTATAGTGTATGTGACAACCACTGACGCGAGCGACACTAAAGTAGCGTATTCGAGCTTATAAAAGTTCAGAGCGTGGTACCTCACTGCATTTGTGAGTAGCAAGTGCTTTAATTCCTTCAAATTTTCACGAACTTCCAAAGCTGAAACAAGGTTGTTTACAAATTGTATAACAGGTCGTCATTGTACAGTGGGACAGTGACTGAGCGTTAATGTGATTGTGAGTTCGACTCCCGTTTAGGGATATGATTATATTTAAATCATTTTTCTCCGCTCTAATAAGATAAAGCGCGATATTGAGTTCTTATAATAATAGACGGTGATTTCGATGTGAGTCCCTGTTGAGCTGATATCTGTATAATAAGTATTACAAAATAAAGTCTCATGTTTTCCTTCGCATATGGAAAGCATAGAGAAACTAGTGTTAAGTGACTCCCTTCTCCACTGTCCGATCGCTATAAAATATTACGTGAACAAGAGTGGGGACTCAACGTCGCGCGTATTTTTAAAGAGTAGGAATTTAAAAAAAATAAAAAATGTTGGATTATATCTTAAAGCTTGCTTTGCCTAGAAAACAATCAAGATCTCTTATAAATGGCATCATGGCGCAGTGGGAAAGAGCCTGACTGTAAACGCGATCGGTACTGGGTTCGATCCCCACCCGGGGGAGTGATTATATTTAAATTATTTTCACTTCCTCGCTCTGGTAAAACAAAGAGCGGTGTTGAGTTCCACCACTCAACACGCAATGTCTATCATATATGTCAAATATATAATCTGTTATATAACCTGTACATCTAATATTTCGGTATTCAGCCTTTACAATATTTCAAAATCAACGACTATTAAAATTATATGAAATCGCACTGTAAATTTTATAACGTCGTACCCTTAGAAATGATTATTTTTATTTACATTTTCCACGCTCTGGTAAGACAGAGCGCGATGATGAGTTCCGCCACTCAACACGATGTACGGAGTGTCTCGTCACTAAGTACTTCCTATCTATTCCTTCTTTTTCATTTCTTCTTCCTGCTAGATCGTATGAACATACTGTTCTAATGGGCTAAGCTAGATACTTAACGCAAACTTTAATGTACTATCACAACCAGCAACTTACGTATCCTTTTAAGTAACATCAAATGATCAATCAAACGCAGAATCCTTTCATTCTGCCTGTAACTTTGCTCGCAACGGTAGACACCGGTGACTAGGATAGTCGAACAGCTAACGATCCGTATAGCTGTCGAGATCATGGGAATTGTTCCTGAGTTTTGAGGTATGTCCTACAATATTGAAAATAATGCTTTACGTGAAATAAACAGTTAGTAAGAATAATTTTAATATGTATTATTTGTATAGTTAACTTGTATCATATTATTTCTTTTATGTATTTCTTGGTTTCGAATATAAAACGTAATAAACCGTTTTTAACATTATTTACCTATAACATTTGTTCATGTCACCCTTGATAGCATAATGCTTAAAACGATAAGAAATAAGCTGCGCGGCGGAGGAATATTTATAGAATATTTATAGATATAGAAGATTTAGAGTCACACACGCATCAATATGCAAGTTAAATGGAGTAGCAATCAAAATGGGATTTAAAAAAAAAGTCCATAAGCTTCAATAAATGAGGTGAAGGGCAAGCAGTTCAAGCTACTGCTTATTCACACAGACGCTATGGATAACGCCCACTAATTTAATTACCTCGGAAGTTTCTACTCGGTTAATGGTGGGAGTAAAGAAGATATTAACACTTCGAGAATTGCCAAAGCTATCTCCTATATTTTAATTACGCCTATACCCAATTACGCCCTGTGTGGCCCTCACAGGAAATGACTGGAATGGGTTACATTAAAATATACTGTTTTCATGTTACCGTGTTGCTATATGGATTTGAGACGTGGAAGATACGAAAACTATCAGCTCCGAGTGTATCAAGCGATACCTAAGCCGGAATTTCGAAGTATACTGACCAATTCCCAATGGCTAATTACCACCCAATTCCCACCCAATTTCCACTGGCCAATTCTCACCCACAAGATGAATAGATTTGATATTGTCCTGCACTGATTATTCCAATAATGACACACACGCGCTGTACGCTAGAGATAGGGACAAATGGAAGTAACTCGCCACCTCGCTTACAACGTGAAAGACAATTCATGACCACGACCACACCTACAGGAGTGTAATATTGAGAAGAGGATGAAGTAGCTGTTTATATGAAAACTTACCAAGGTTCCCATAGCAAGTCTTATCAGCAAGTTTAACATCATCACCATGTCGAGAAGTAAAGTCACGCTGTTGACGATTATCTAAAAAATATATATATTTCAACTAACTTTAAGTCAAAAGTATAAGTTGACGATCTAACCTGATACTACTGTATGTTTTGGAAACGTCGGGATTGCTTATTTGTATACCAAACACATGATAGTGCTCAAATCATTTATCTTATATTTCCAGGTTTTTATAAGGTATATTTATATTGAATTTTTACTCCATATAGACTGACCTATGCCAAAATCCACACACAAATATATAAAAAATGTTTATTATTTTAATTTAAATAAAAGTTATTTTACATTTAGGATTAGAAAATATTTTTGAATAAAACGTGTAAAAATTTGAACGTGGCGATTCGAACCCGCGCCTCTTGGATACCGTCTATCCAAAAATATAAAAAAGTGTATGAAAATTTGTCCTTTACGTATACATTAATATTCAAATAAAGACTAATTAACAAAACTCACTTTTAATCCGTGTCTCAAATTCAAATATTCACATTGCTCTATTAAAAATAGATAAAGTCTTGGTAAATCCATAACAATGTTGGTCTGATTCAATTTTCTCGATTTAAAGCATTTTAACCTTGTCACTTTGGATAAACGTAAATTTGTAAGTTCATTTATTATTCCGGGCATATTTTGGCTGTGAAAATAGTAATCCTCCAGCGTATCAGCCACTGCCTTTAGACGGTACCACATTTGAGTATAATTTGAAAGCATATCCAGAATACTTAGCATCTTCAATACTACATTTAAGTAATCTATTAGATAAATTGTTGGCACAATACTGCCAAAACTAACACTCCATCCAATATAATCTGCTATTACAGATATCATGCCAATTAGTGAGAAAAAAATGCATAGATTCCTAATGGAAATCTTTAGTTCTTTATAATAGCAAGTTCCAAGCATTCTATCAAATTGTTCATACAGCTTCAAATAGTCAACGTATTGTTGTCTCCCATATTTATATACTAGGCCCAGATCTATTATATACTCTTGGTAGCCAATAAAATATATTATTTGTATAGCTTCCTTAAACGTATGTGTAGTCGATTCCGTGTTGAAGTTCTTTATTTTCAAGTAAACAGTCGATGCATTGATAGTGACTACAATAGACATGATGAGCAATATCTTCCAAATAGGCCAAGACCACGTCAGCTTGGAACCATCTCGTGAAATTGAAGAAAGATTGAATATTCTGAGAACTGTATTCAGAGTTCCATATGTGGATAAGATATCGAGCTTGGAGCTTTTTGTACTAGAATTAATTCCTGGAATGGAAACTTTCATTTTGGATGTAGTTTCGTCTATCAGAGATATTGTAAAGTAATTTCATATAAAGTTATTTTATAGCATATATTAAGTAGACGTTACGTGAAGTAACTCTAGCAAGGTCGGTAACGTAATGACTGGAGTTCCCCAGTTGTTTTTCTTTTTTATTTTATATCAAAGGTAATATTGACGCGGGACATGTATTAGGGCTGTAAAGGCTGTAAAGTTTATGATTTCCAGCTAACCTTCATTCATTTGGTACGTAACAAATTTTTATTATGGTCGTATTTATTTGGCTAATTTTATCCGTTGCATCCGACGGTTCTGGGTTCACATCCAAGATTACATCTTTATGGCGACAATTTGTAAAAATACCGTTATAGTATGGTTAGAACACAAATTAAATAATATATCGTTTTTTTAGTATTCATATTAACTCTATTTATTGATGTATTTACAGAGTTTATCATAAAAGTTACTTTCGAAAGTCTGATACCTTATAATTTTTTTAATACATATTTTCTATATTTTTATTGTACTAGCGATCTCCTTATGCAAAAATTTGATTTCATAAAGAGGCTTTAAAGTATATTTTTGAGATATTTTAGAGGTTCTATTTTATATTTATTATATAAAAAAATATTATACGAATCAGTTGAAGTGAAGTAGTGGCATAGAGTTTGCCTTATAATGTGTCTGAATAGAATATCTCAAAACAAGATACGTTCTGTGTACCTTTCAATGGGATAAAGTATGAATTTGTTTTTTGGTTTATTAATACTGTGTCAAAATAATTGCCCACGTTCTTAACGTATTAAATATTCTAAAATCACCATCATCATCCGCATTAATATAATATCATCTTTGCCCGAGTAGAACAATGAAAAGTTAAATAATTAAAAAAAATCGTATTGTTATTTAGAAGAAAATTCATGCTACCCTATACCACTTCGTCAAGTCATTCATTCATTCATTCATTCATATCAAAATTGTCCCATTGGAATTTTATGTCAAATTAGATATGTCCAATTGATAATAGAACTAATGTAATCGTA
The DNA here is from genome assembly GCA_032432895.1 of Dryadula phaetusa. Classification (NCBI taxonomy): domain Eukaryota; kingdom Metazoa; phylum Arthropoda; class Insecta; order Lepidoptera; family Nymphalidae; genus Dryadula; species Dryadula phaetusa. The sequence goes on along the minus strand of JAOYRS010000139.1, from coordinate 26,906 downwards.
ATTAAATAAATAATTCGTAACTGTGATATGGGCATTAGTGCCTCAAGCATTAGTGGCACAATAGTAGTGCTTGGAATAAGATTTGATAAGAATTTTAATTAAACACATTTGCTTAATATTAAGGAAATAAAATATTTGTTTGCGTTCTGAGAGAATACTCAAAGAAATCTCTAGATTGTTTATAAAAAAAATAGACAATGGAGTGACTGACTTTGAGGAATAAAGCGTGAAGTTGCTTATAAAAATAAAATTATATATATATATATATATATATATATATATATATATATATATATATATATTCAATATACTCTATACACAACCGTAAGCGTTGCGGTAAATTTGATTACTTTTTCATTATTTTAATCTACAAAAAACTTTGCATTTATCGTAATTTTCATAAAAAACACATACACATATTAAGACAATTTTCACATTATATTACTAGTGTATTATTATATATAAATTAATAGATATTATCAATAGATATAGATTAGCTGAATATAATGAAAACATAGCAAACGCTTTTATCACTCGCAACATGAAGGTCTACGATACAAAAAACCCTAGACGTAACGAGGCCTTTTCTACAATATCTAGTTTCAATAACTTTTTGGCCTTTTTGGGTTTATCCCGAATTTATTTATATAAGGGAGTATTGAAATATAGCAATTCCTTATATAAAACAGTAATATTAATAATCATTTTGTTGATAGCAAACGTTTGTACGGTGTATGACAAGCTTCAAAATTCCGAAAGTGTGAAGGTCGATTTTGATGAACTCATTCAAACGGGCTTCTTGCTGGGATACGTCCAATATATAATAGATACAATCTTCGTATATAAGTATGGGAGATGGCATGCCGTTCAGTACTTTGTTACTTATGATCACATTGACAAGATCCTAGGCATGACTTATTATAAGGATGTAAGGAAGGATTTGAGTAAATTATACATTTTTTTCTTGATTTTGATCTCAGTGAGCTTTACCGCTGAGTATTCAGCGTATGCGATGAGTTTTGGCTGGACTTTTTCACTTATCTATTTAATGGATTACATTTACCTTGGACTTAGAATGCTTGGAAGCTTGGATGTGATCATAAATTTAGTTCAAATCATATATAGATTGAGAACTATTAGGGATTTACTTGAAAACTATTATGATATGGATAATAGAGAAAATATATATGTTAATTATGCTAGTAAAATCTGGACATTAGATGCAATTGAGAATACCAAAATGTCTAACATCAAGACCTTGATTTACAATAAACAAAATATAGTTTCATGGTTGTGTAGATGCTACCTGTTTTTGAACGAGCAGTCTGAACATTTAAATATAAAGTACGGATTTAGAGTGAGTATGTTAATATTATTTTCTAATAACGATTTACTACATTATATTATATTTCTAGAAACAATTAGCAGATTATTTGTTTTCATTTAGTACTTATATATTTACTATTTTTAAGTGTTTAATTCCCACTTAGATTAAATTTTTTATACGTTTGTTTTTTTTATACTTTTTTTCAAAATGGTTTGTAATTCTAAGTTTGTAATAACAATTTTAAAAATAGTAATTGAAAATAAAATAGGAATCTCTATGTTACCGATTATTTCTAATAATCTTTATAGGAGAAAGTTGTAAAAATTCCCTCTAACCGATATCCACAATATACTACGTGTAAGTAAACTTATAGAATATCGACGCAGCTGGTAGTAGAAGCATAGCTTATCTGTCCAGAGCGCTTGCCGGTATCCAAGAGCCGGGTTCAAATCCCGCTTGCGTTCACATTTGTATACTTTTCCTTCCAAGATGTTTTTCTAACCTAAGTGTGGAATAACACTTTTAAAGATAGTAAATAGGAAATAATAGTATCTCTCTTGTGAAACGATTAGTTATACTCATATATAGACCTTATTATTGTCTTCCTGTTAAATATTATTATTTAGTTTGTAGATATTTAAAATTTTTGACGTTTTGAAACACACATAATCAACCGGAAGCAAATCATTTCTATTAGTATATATTACATATATCTATATATAATATATAGATATATATGTTACTAGAAGTATATGATATCTTGACCTGTTCTTTTTCTTATGTTTATTTATCTGGAAAGGGAGAGTCCCGGATGATTGGCAAGGCGCAGTCATCGTGCCTTTTGTATCCAGCAAAGGTTCACAGATAGACTGTCCAGCTAATAGGGCTATCAGTTTGAATTAGCTTTGGGCGTAAAATTCTAGCGAGAAGAATGCCAGAGAATCTAATGCTTTATGGGAGGCCCAAGGAGGATTTAGACCTGGAAGAGAGAGTATGGATCAGGTCTTTACCCTCCGCATAATCACGGAAACGTTTTTGGCTATAAACCAGAAAATTTTCTGTGCTTTTGTGGATTTAGAAAAAGCATTTGACAGGGTTGTAAGAAAGAAGTTATGGGAGATACTGCCCCGGTACAATGTGAGCGGACCCTTGTTGCAGGCTGTAAAATCTTTTTATCGAGATCACTCTGCCTGTGTACGAGTAGGAGCTGGCATGTCGCCTCAGTTTGATATTCAATCGGGTGTCAAACAGGGCTGCGCTATGTCAGCTTGGCTGTTCAATTTGTATTTGGATAGTTGTTTCCAAGGATTGAAAGATAGTGGCATAGGAGTGAAAGTTGGTGATTAGACAGTAAACTGTCTGTTGTACGCAGATGATGCAGTGCTAATTGCATCATCAGAATGCGAGTTACAGGCATTGGTCACCACTCTGAAAGAAGGGGGTGAAAGTAATGGTCTAAACCTGAATGCGAGTAAAACTAAGATTCTTGTATTTGAAAGAGACGAAGAAAGAACGGAATGCAAGATTATGATAAATAGAAAGATATTAGAACAAGTGAATGAGGTGATATATCTGGGAAGTATGTTTAGTAGTGATGGAAGATACGAAATGGATGTGGAAAGGCGTATTGCTGCCGGTAACAGCTAAAGGCGAAACGTCAGCGTACCTGCACGTGTTGCCGTTCACAATGCAGTACTGATACCGTCGTTGTTGTACGGCAGCGATACGTGGATGTGTCAAAAAAAGAATGAAAGAAAAATGAATGCAGTAGAGATGAGATCTCTTCGTCGGATATGCGGAGTCAGCTTAGCTGACCGTAAATGCAGCAAAGAGATACGCAGAATGACAGGTGTAAGCGTGAATGACAGGTGTAAGCGTGAATGTCACAGTAAGAATGAAGAAGAACGTGCTAAGGTGGTTTGGGCAGGAGGAAAGAATGAGCGATGCAAGAATGGTAAGAAAGATTTATGAAGCCAAGGTGAGGGGTACTAGAGGTCGGGGGAGACCTCGGTTGACCATCGAAAACACAGTATCGAAGATACTGGAGGAAGGAAACGTAAAAAGTATGAGGACTCCCCGAAGGGCTTGCATGAAGAGGATAATGACTGTAGACGAGGCGAAAAGGACCGTAGCCTTTGGCGCTTATATATATATATAAGTACATGTTAAGTTAGATTCTTCTTATTTCAGATCATATTCAACAGTACTCTTTATTTGTTAGACATGGTGTTTCTTATCAATTTAATAATTCGATACGTGATGGGCACGACACAGGTATGTTAATCTTGTTTCATATCTATATACTTCTGTCATATTAAAATATACTATTTCTTGAAGAAAATTCTATACCAAAAGATATCTCAGGCATTCGTCTTATAATTGAGAGATACATCATCAGACCAACTCAATGATGGTATATTGTTGTATACTTACAATTATCATATTAATAAAACAAATGAAAATGTTTGGGATTATGCTTCCCAAATAAGAAAGCACCTTAATGTATCAATTTTCGGCTTCTGGTGAAATATCTTCACATCGCCTAGTCCACAGTCATTCCCCTCTTCATACACGCTCTTGAGTGGTCCTCATGCCTTTTACGCCACTCACTCACTCCCTCAGCTTTGCTTCAAAAATCTTTCTTACTATTCTTTCATCTCTCAACGTGCCCACACTACCCGAGCACGTTCTTCTTATTCTTACTATGACATTTTCGCTTAGGTGCGCCATTCTGCGTATCTCCTCGCTGCATATACGGTCAGCTAAACTGACTCCGCATATCTAACGAAGAGATCGCATCGCTGTTGCATTCATCTTTCTTTCATTCTTCTTTTGACGTACCCACGTTTCGCTACTTTATAACATTTTGAATAGCAAAACGTTCAAGTATGATGACGTTTTGCATGCAGCCAGAGCACCGCTTATCCTTACCACATTCACTTCGTATCTTCCATCGCTACTAAACATCCTTCCATTTTACACCTTATTCACTTGTTCTAAAATCTTTTTTAATATTTGCAACACTTTTGTTCACAACCAATAGCCAAATGCTAACATAATTTTCATTTAGATAGTAGGACACCCCACATCTAACTGTCTACCAATTGTGTCGACACTGCTGAGAGCTACTATAGAGTCACTGGTACTGATATGTGGAGCATACTACGCCGAGAAAACGTATGGGGAAGTGAACAAAATCATCTTATCAATTAATAATCTAGTGATCAACAAACTGACTAGTAAGAGATTTTTTGGGTAAAGAATAACTTAGTTGCATGCTGTTTAAGGACGCAGGTTTAAATCCACCATCAGGGTTTTTGTACGTAACTAATATCATAAAACATAGCTTAGCTATTGCGTAGCATTAAATTTTGCCACTTGACATTGCTATGAATTGAGTTACGTGTTGAGTGGTGGAGCTAAACGCCGCGTTTTGTCTCACCAGAGTGCCAGAACCAATCACATTTACAATCAAACGCCGTCGGCCTTTATTTTTAGCACACCAGAATTTTCTAATACAAAATATAAAATTATATAAATTTACAGCAAATGAAATACAAGAATCACTGATAGAACTGAAAAGTCTAATTCTGTCTCGACCATTCAACTATCACGCCCTCAACTTCTACAGACTGGACTACAGTACGGTAGTGTCTATGGCGGCGACGATCGTTACTTACACCATTATATTGCTACAAAATGTAAAATAAATTAATTTATCATATTAATGCTGATAACTAAACATATGCATGCATTGGATACAACAGATCTTAGCAATATTGTGCACAAATGATAATTTTAAGTGATAAGTAATATAAATAAGTATAAAATTTTAAATTATATACATATGCTTTTATCAAAGATTCTTTTCTTTTTAAATTTCCTTAGACATTGTTGGTTTAAAGAAAATTATGATACGCATCGGATCCGATATCAATACAATATTTTTACAACAGGAACCTGATATATTAGTCAGGACCATCTAGAATGATAGGAAATAAAGAGGAGGAAGACTGGAGGAGGACTAGACGAAGTCTTCATTGAGATAAAGACTTCATGAAGTCGTCTTCCGTCATACAGGACGGCCTTTCCTTGTTAGCCGTGATAAAGGCAATGCTGGCCTGCGAGAGGTCGTGTGACACGGTCGGATCTTTCTGCGAGGCAGTGTATATCAGGAAATTATTTATTTCTATTCCTTTCTTAATATTCCTTTTTTTGAATATTCTCTTTCTTATGTGATTGTTGGTTTGATTCCCGCTCGGTGGAATGATTATATTTAAATCACTTTCATCTTCTTGCTCTGGTAAGACAAAGCGTTCCGCTAGTTCCGCTACTCAAGAAGCAATGTCTAGAATTTGGCGGAAAGCGGAATACAGAGTGTCTTGACACTAGGCATGGATTGGATAAAAAGTTTCGTAGCTAAATCATATTTTTTAAAGGTATAAAACGTATAGAACAGTGTCAAAGTGTTTACAAAGAATTTTGAGAACACTAAGTTCCCGACTGGACACTAAATTTCTCTGCTTTTTTTGAATATAAAGTATGCATTGGAACCTAATATGGTCATTTACAACCGTTCTTACTGATACCAATAAGGCACACTCAATTAAAGTGAATAAATTACTTATTAAGTTGTTAATGTGATTGAAAGCTGACGCCGCTGGAGAGCTTATTAGAAGTTTTAATAATATAATTTACTTACAAAGTGTAATATTAAATATATATTTGATTTATTTTTTTCCTCATTTTCTGCGTTTATACAGGGTTAGTAGAGAGTGATAATGTTAAGACATTCCGCTGAATCCCAAGCAAAGCGTATAAGATACTGGTAGGTTAAAATGTTTCAGCATTTAGAAGTAGAGCCACCACGAGGTTTGGTTGGTTTCACGCGATTTTGCCACGTCGTGGTTTTTTGCACATACATTTTGCTATCCACGAGATTTGCAACTTAGCCACTAAGGGCCTGCTACGGGGAGGTGTTAGCATTACTGTGTCAAATTCATCCATGTATCAGCAATGAAATGTGGAAATCCGTTTTAAATAGTTTCATTTAAAACATGTGTTTTGTTTTCACACATAGATAGTTGCAAACAACAAAAATATTTTCTATTCAGATGTAAAATAACAAACAGTCACCTTTAACAACGTTACAGTGGTTTTCAATTGATAGAACAAACGAAATACGATATTCATGCACACATTTTGTTCACAATTTCAAAAAAATATACCTATTTATGACATGATGGTGTAATGTTTCCTGTTAGTGCTTTTATCACTCGGTAATCATCTAATCAGATGGAAATAATCTAGTGTCAAGACACTCCGTTCTCCATTCCATCGATTATTTCGACAATTTTGACTGCTGATTTCGCTTTCAACGCATAGAGTACGTAACCCAACACTGTGTATTTGTAAAACATTATATTGAATGTTATGTATACACGATGTCTCGAATTCCATGGAAAGCGAAGTACGGAGTGTCTTGACACTAGGTACTTTCTATCTACCTTGCTATGCGGGATAAAAGCGTGAAGCTAAATATTTGTTATACATTTAAGTTTATAAATACAATTTTACTAATACCACTGTAATACTAGCGATTTCTTTGTATCGTTTGTTACGGCTAGGGGACATCAATGCGTACCAAATTAACATGGTGAAAATAATGAAAGATTAAAAGTTATTTTATATTTAATTATATTAGAATTAATTGAGTTACAATAACTTAATACCAATTGTATAACTATATTATAAAATAAATAACGGATATAGATTATAACGGATATAAATATAGATTTTCAAGTATTCGGAAAGAGCATTCAATTAAAATACATCGTTCAAATTTAAATTTCCGTTAGATTAAACTATATGTGTAATTTAAACAATAAATAAATAGTGTATTTTATTCTAATATTTTATATTAAATATTATTAAGCTTTTTACCAAATAATTATTATTAAAGAACATTCAGTGACAAGTGTTCATTCGGCATGTTATATTCATTTTAAAATAAAATATTATATATATATATATATATATATATATATATATATATATATTTTTTTTTTTTTATCCATCATATTTTTGTTATTTTGTGTGTTTTTGATGTACAATGTATGTATGTATCACGGACATGTTTTAGTTTAGCCAAGTGTGGTTTATTTTGTATTATACCATATTACTATGGTACGCTTTTTAAAATAAATAAATAAATAATTAGCGTGACTGCAATCTAGCTACCTAAAATCTTCTATATAAAAAAATTGTAGTGTCTGTTTTGTAATATCAAAGATACACCCTTATCTAAATGCCCATATTTATGAGTAGTAATCTACATTTGATATTTTACATTTTTTTGCCTGAGGCCGCTGCTGTGTCGCAGTGGACCAGCGTCCTTATTGTATACGCTATTGGTTGTTTTGCTTGGACTTCCATACGATGAGTCACTATTTAAAAGTTATTGATACTTCGCTTGCCTGGTAAAATAAAAGTGCGGCGAGTCCCACCAATCAACAAGCAATGTCCTCGAATTCGGTGGAAAGCGAATTACGGAGTGTCCTCGACACTAGGTACCTTCTGTCTACCCTTCGAAGATTGGCTCTAAACATGTTTTAGATAATATTTTTGCAAGAGGATTATATGTAGTGTTACAACCATCTTACGCGAGCGATCACTAAAGTATCGATTCCGACTTAAAAAGTCAGACGGGGTACCTCACTGCAATGTAGTAGAAGTGCTTTAAATTCCTTCAAATTTTCACGAACTTCCAAAGCTGAAACAAGGTTGTTTACAAAATGTATAACAGGTCGTCATTGTACAGTGGGACAGTGACTGAGCGTTAATGTGATTGTGAGTTCGACTCCCGTTTAGGGACATGATTACATTTAAATCATTTTTCTCCGCTCTAATAAGATAAAGCGCGATATTGAGTTCTTATAATAATAGACGGCGAATTCGATGTGAGTCCCTGTTGAGCTGATATCTGTATAATAAATATTACATAATAAAAACTTATGTTTTCCTTCGCATGTGGAAAGCATAGAGAAACCAGTGTTAAGTGACTCCCTTCTCCACTGTCCGATCGCTATAAGAAATTTTGCGTGAACAAGAGTGGGATCTCAACGTCGCGCGTATTTTTAAAGACTAGGGATTTAAAAAAAATAAAAAGTGTTGGATTATATCTTAAAGCTCGCTTTGCCTAGAAAACAATCAAGATCTCTTATAAATGGCATCATGGCGCAGTGGGACAGAGCCTGACTGTAAACGCGATCGGTACTGGGTTCGATCCCCACTCGGGGGAGTGATTATATTTAAATTATTTTCACTTCCTCGCTCTGGTAAAGACAAAGAGCGGTGTTGAGTTCCACCACTCAACACGCAATGTCTATCATATATGTCAAATATATAATCTGTTATATAACCTGTACATCTAATATTTCGGTATTCAGCCTTTACAATAATTCCAAATCAACGACTATTAAAATTATATGAAATCGCACTGTAAATTTTATAACGTCGTACCCTTAGAAATGATTATTTTTATTTACATTTTCCACGCTCTGGTAAGACAGAGCGCGATGATGAGTTCCGCCACTCAACACGAAGTACGGAGTGTCTCGTCACTAAGTACTTCCTATCTATTCCTTCTTTTTCATTTCTTCTTCCTGCTAAATCGTATGAACATACTGTTCTAATGGGCTAAGCTAGATACTTAACGCAAACTTTAATGTACTATCACAACCAGCAACTTACGTATCCTTTTAAGTAACATCAAATGATCAATCAAACGCAGAATCCTTTCATTCTGCCTGTAACTTTGCTCGCAACGGTAGACACCGGTGACTAGGATAGTCGAACAGCTAACGATCCGTATAGCTGTCGAGATCATGGGAATTGTTCCTGAGTTTTGAGGTATGTCCTACAATATTGAAAATAATGCTTTACGTGAAATAAACAGTTAGTAAGAATAATTTTAATATGTATTATTTGTATAGTTAACTTGTATCATATTATTTCTTTTATGTATTTCTTGGTTTCGAATATAAAACGTAATAAACCGTTTTTAACATTATTTACCTATAACATTTGTTCATGTCACCCTTGATAGCATAATGCTTAAAACGATAAGAAATAAGCTGCGCGGCGGAGGAATATTTATAGAATATTTATAGATATAGAAGATTTAGAGTCACACACGCATCAATATGCAAGTTAAATGGAGTAGCAATCAAAATGGGATTTAAAAAAAAAGTCCATAAGCTTCAATAAATGAGGTGAAGGGCAAGCAGTTCAAGCTACTGCTTATTCACACAGACGCTATGGATAACGCCCACTAATTTAATTACCTCGGAAGTTTCTACTCGGTTAATGGTGGGAGTAAAGAAGATATTAACACTTCGAGAATTGCCAAAGCTATCTCCTATATTTTAATTACGCCTATATCCAATTACGCCCTGTGTGGCCCTCACAGGAAATGACTGGAATGGGTTACATTAAAATATACTGTTTTCATGTTACCGTGTTGCTATATGGATTTGAGACGTGGAAGATACGAAAACTATCAGCTCCGAGTGTATCAAGCGATACCTAAGCCGGAATTTCGAAATATACTGACCAATTCCCAATGGCCCCATTTACCACCCAATTCCCACCCAATTTCCACTGGCCAATTCTCACCCACAAGATGAATAGATTTGATATTGTCCTGCACTGATTATTCCAATAATGACACACACGCGCTGTACGCTAGAGATAGGGACAAATGGAAGTAACTCGCCACCTCGCTTACAACGTGAAAGACAATTCATGACCACGACCACACCTACAGGAGTGTAATATTGAGAAGAGGATGAAGTAGCTGTTTATATGAAAACTTACCAAGGTTCCCATAGCAAGTCTTATCAGCAAGTTTAACATCATCACCATGTCGAGAAGTAAAGTCACGCTGTTGACGATTATCTAAAAAATATATATATTTCAACTAACTTTAAGTCAAAAGTATAAGTTGACGATCTAACCTGATACTACTGTATGTTTTGGAAACGTCGGGATTGCTTATTTGTATACCAAACACATGATAGTGCTCAAATCATTTATCTTATATTTCCAGGTTTTTATAAGGTATATTTATATTGAATTTTTACTCCATATAGACTGACCTATGCCAAAATCCACACACAAATATATAAAAAATGTTTATTATTTTAATTTAAATAAAAGTTATTTTACATTTAGGATTAGAAAATATTTTTGAATAAAACGTGTAAAAATTTGAACGTGGCGATTCGAACCCGCGCCTCTTGGATACCGTCTATCCAAAAATATAAAAAAGTGTATGAAAATTTGTCCTTTACGTATACATTAATATTCAAATAAAGACTAATTAACAAAACTCACTTTTAATCCGTGTCTCAAATTCAAATATTCACATTGCTCTATTAAAAATAGATAAAGTCTTGGTAAATCCATAACAATGTTGGTCTGATTCAATTTTCTCGATTTAAAGCATTTTAACCTTGTCACTTTGGATAAACGTAAATTTGTAAGTTCATTTATTATTCCGGGCATATTTTGGCTGTGAAAATAGTAATCCTCCAGCGTATCAGCCACTGCCTTTAGACGGTACCACATTTGAGTATAATTTGAAAGCATATCCAGAATACTTAGCATCTTCAATACTACATTTAAGTAATCTATTAGATAAATTGTTGGCACAATACTGCCAAAACTAACACTCCATCCAATATAATCTGCTATTACAGATATCATGCCAATTAGTGAGAAAAAAATGCATAGATTCCTAATGGAAATCTTTAGTTCTTTATAATAGCAAGTTCCAAGCATTCTATCAAATTGTTCATACAGCTTCAAATAGTCAACGTATTGTTGTCTCCCATATTTATATACTAGGCCCAGATCTATTATATACTCTTGGTAGCCAATAAAATATATTATTTGTATAGCTTCCTTAAACGTATGTGTAGTCGATTCCGTGTTGAAGTTCTTTATTTTCAAGTAAACAGTCGATGCATTGATAGTGACTACAATAGACATGATGAGCAATATCTTCCAAATAGGCCAAGACCACGTCAGCTTGGAACCATCTCGTGAAATTGAAGAAAGATTGAATATTCTGAGAACTGTATTCAGAGTTCCATATGTGGATAAGATATCGAGCTTGGAGCTTTTTGTACTAGAATTAATTCCTGGAATGGAAACTTTCATTTTGGATGTAGTTTCGTCTATCAGAGATATTGTAAAGTAATTTCATATAAAGTTATTTTATAGCATATATTAAGTAGACGTTACGTGAAGTAACTCTAGCAAGGTCGGTAACGTAATGACTGGAGTTCCCCAGTTGTTTTTCTTTTTTATTTTATATAAAAGGTAATATTGACGCGGGACATGTATTAGGGCTGTAAAGGCTGTAAAGTTTATGATTTCCAGCTAACCTTCATTCATTTGGTACGTAACAAATTTTTATTATGGTCGTATTTATTTGGCTAATTTTATCCGTTGCATCTGACGGTTCTGGGTTCACATCCAAAATTACATCTTTATGGCGACAATTTGTAAAAATACCGTTATAGTATGGTTAGAACACAAATTAAATAATATATGGCTTTTTTTGTATTCATATTAATTCTATTTATTGATGTATTTACAGAGTTTATCATAAAAGTTGCTTTCGAAAGTCTGATACCTTATAATTTTTTTAATACATATTTTCTATATTTTTATTGTACTAGCGATCTCCTTATGCAAAAATTTTGTTTTCATAAAGAGGCTTTAGAGTATATTTTTGAGATATTTTAGAGGTTCTATTTTATATTTATTATATAAAAAAATATTATACGAATCAGTTGAAGTGAAGTAGTGGCATAGAGTTTGCCTTATAATGTGTCTGAATAGAATATCTCAAAACAAGGTACTTTCTGTGTACCTTTCAATGGGATAAAGTATGAATTTGTTTTTTGGTTTATTAATACTGTGTCAAAATAAGTGCCCACGTTCTTAACGTATTAAATATTCTAACATCACCATCATCATCCGCATTAATATAATATCATCTTTGCCCGAGTAGAACAATGAAAAGTTAAATAATTAAAAAAAATCGTATTGTTATTTAGAAGAAAATTCATGCTACCCTATACCACTTCGTCAAGTCATTCATTCATTCATTCATTCATATCAAAATTGTCCCAATGGAATTTTATGTCAAATTAGATATGTCCAATTGATAATAGAACTAATGTAATCGTAATTAAATAAATAATTCGTAACTGTGATATGGGCATTAGTGCCTTAAGCATTAGTGGCACAATAGTAGTGCTTGGAATAAGATTTGATAAGAATCTTATTAAAACACATTTGCTTAATATTAAGGAAATAAAATATTTGTTTGCGTTCTGAGATAATACTCAAAGAAATCTCTAGATTGTTTATAAAAAAAATAGACAATGGAGTGACTGACTTTGAGGAATAAAGCGTGAAGTTGCTTATAAAAATAAGTATATAAATAAATAAATATATATATATATATATATATATATATATATATATATTCAATATACTCTATACACAACCGTAAGCGTTGCGGTAAATTTGATTACTTTTTCATTATTTTAATCTACAAAAAACTTTGCATTTATCGTAATTTTCATAAAAACCACATACACATATTAAGACAATTTTCACATTATATTACTAGTGTATTATTATATATAATTTAATAGATATTATCAATAGATATAGATTAGCTGAATATAATGAAAACATAGCAAACGCTTTTATCACTCGCAACATGAAGGTCTACGATACAAAAAGCCCTAGACGTAACGAGGCCTTTTCTACAATATCTAGTTTCAATAACTTTTTGTCCTTTTTGGGTTTATCCCGAATTTATTTAAATAAGGGAGTATTGAAATATAGCAATTCCTTATATAAAACAGTAATATTAATAATCATTTTGCTGATAGCAAACGTTTGTACGGTGTATGACAAGCTTCAAAATTCCGAAAGTGTGAAGGTCGATTTTGATGAACTCATTCAAACGGGCTTCTTGCTGGGATACGTCCAATATATAATAGATACAATCTTCGTATATAAGTATGGGAGATGGCATGCCGTTCAGTACTTTGTTATTTATGATCACATTGACAAGATCCTACACATGACTTATTATAAGGATGTAAGGAAGGATTTGAGTAAATTATACATTTTTTTCTTGATTTTGATCTCAGTGAGTTTAACCGCTGAGTATTCAGCGTATGCGATGAGTTTTGGCTGGACTTTGTCACTTATCTATTTAATGGATTACATTTACCTTGGACTTAGAATGCTTGGAAGCTTGGATGTGATCATAAATTTAGTTCAAATCATATATAGATTGAGAACTATTAGGGATTTACTTGAAAACTATTATGATATGGATAATAGAGAAAATATATATGTTAATTATGCTAGTAAAATCTGGACATTAGATGCAATTGAGAATACCAAAATGTCTAACATCAAGACCTTGATTTACAATAAACAAAATATAGTTTCATGGTTGTGTAGATGCTACCTGTTTTTGAACGAGCAGTCTGAACATTTAAATATAATGTACGGATTTAGAGTGAGTATGTTAATAAATTATTTTCTAAAATATTTATTGACTACATATATTAATATTTCTAGAAATAATTTAGCAGATTATTTGTTTTAAATTTAGTACTTATATATTTACTATTTTTAAAGTGTTATTCCACACTTAGATTAAAAAATTTTATACGTTTTTTTATACGTTTTTTCAAAAATGTTTTCTAATTCTAAGTGTGGAATAACACTTTAAAAATAGTAAATATGAAAATAAAATAGTAATCTCTCTTGTGAAACGATTATTTATCTCATATTATCTCATATTATAGACATTATTATTATGTTACTTAAATATATATCATTTATTTTGTAATATTAAAATTTTGACGTTTTGAACACACACAATAATAAACGGAAGCAAATCATTTCTAGTTAGTCCTATATATATATATATATCATATATCTATATATATAGATATATATATATATATATACATATATATATATATAAAATTTTACCTATATCATATATTAGTATAATGTATAATCTTGGACCTGTTCTTTTGTCTATGTTATTTTATGCGGGAAAAAGGAAAGAGGTCCCGGTGATTGGCAAGGCGCAGTCATCGTGCCTTTGTAATAAAGGCAAAGGTCACAGATAGACTGTGCAAAGCTATAGGGCTATCAGTTTGATTAGCTTGGCAGTACATTCTAGCGAGAAGAATGCAAGATAGATCCGAAAGGCTTTTATATGGGAGGCCCAAGGACGGATTTAGACCTGGAAGAAGTGCATGATCAGGTCCTTATCCTCCGCACAATCACGGAAACGTTTTTGTTGGCTATAAAACCAGAAAATTTTCTGTGCTTTTTGATTTAGAAAAACATTTGACAGGGTTGTAAAGAAAGAAGTTAGGGAGATACCTGCTCCGGTACAAATGTGGAGCGGGAACCCGTTGTCGCAGGCTGTAAATCTTTTATCGAGACTCATTTCACCGTGTACGAGTAGGAGCTGGCATGTCGCTCAGTTTTGATATTTCATCGGGTGTCAAACAGGGCTGCGCTATTCAGCTTGGCTGCCAATTTGTATTTTGGATAGTTGTTTCCAATGTGAAAGATATTGGCATAGGAGTGAAAGTGGTGATTAGACAGTAACTGTCTGTTGTACGCAGATGATCAGTGCTAATTGCATCATCAGAATGCAGTTAAGGCATTGGTCAACACTCTGGAAGAAGGGGTGAAAGTAATGGTCCTAAACCTGAATGCGAGTACACCTAAGATTCTTGTATTTGAAAGAGCGAAGAAAGACTGAATGCAGAGATTTATGATAAATAGAAAAGATATTTAGAACAAGTGATGAGGTGATATATCTGGGAAGTATGTTTAGTATTGATGTGAAGATACGAAATGGATGTGAAAGGCTATTGCTGGTGCCGTAACAGCTAAAGGCAAAACGTCAGCGTACCTGCACGTGTTGCCGTTTTCACAATGCAGTACTGATACCGTGTTGTTGTACGGCAGCGATACGTGGATGTGTCCAAAGTAAGAATGAAGAAAAATGAACGCAGTAAGATGGAGATCTCATCGTCGGATCATGCGGAGTCAGCTTAGCTGACCGTAATGCAGCGAGGAGATACGCAGAATGGCAGGTGTAAGCGTGAATGTCACAGTAAAAATGAAAGAAGCACGTGCTCCGAGGTGATTTGGGAGGAGGGGAAATAAGCCTGATGAAAGAATGGTAAGAAAGATTTTGAAGCAAGGTTGAGGGGTACTAGAGGTCGAGGGGAGACCTCAGTTGACCATCGAAAACACAGTATCGACAAGATACTGGAGGAATGAAAACGTAAAAGATAGGACCCCGCCGAAGGCTTGCTGAAGAGGATATGACTGTGGACGAGGGCGAAAAGGACCGTAAGCCTTTGGCGCTTATATATATCTAAGTACATTTTAAGTTGATTTCTTTTTATTTTCAGATCATATTCAACAGTATCTTTATTTGTTAGAACCATGGTTGTTTCTTATGAATTTAATAATTCGATACGTGATGGGCACGCACACAGGTCTGTTAAAATCTTGTGCATATCTATATACTTCTGTCATATTACAATATACTATTACTTGAAAAAAAAATCTATACCAAAAGTAATCTCAGGCATTCGTCCCTATATGAGAGATACATCATCAGACCAACTCAATGATGTTATATGTTTGTATACTTACAATTATCAATTAATAAAACAAATGAAATGTTTGGTTAGGCTCCCAAATAAGAAAGCACCTTAATGTATCATTTTCGGCTTCTGGTGAAATATCTTCACACTGCTAGTCCACAGGTCATTCCCCTGTTCTCCAACGCTTCTGAGTTGGTTCCTCATGCCTTTGACCGACGCCACTCAACGTCACTCCCCTCCTCGTTGCCTTCAAAATCTTTCTTACTATTCTTTCTTTCATCCTCAAAACGTCCCACACTACCCGAGCACGTTCTTCTTATTCTTACGTCTGACATTTTCGCTTAGGTGCACCATTTCTGCGTATCTCCCTCGCTGCATATACGTCCAGCTAACTAACTGCCTCCGCATATCTAACGAAGAGATCGCATCGCTTGCATTCATCTTTCTTTCATTCTTCTTTTGACGTACCCACGTTTCTGCTACTTTATAACTTTTTGATAGCAAAACGTTCAGTATGATGACGTTTTTGCATACAGCCAGAGCCCCGCGTATCCTTTTTCCACATCACTTCGTATCTTCCATCGCTACTAAACATCCTTCCATTTTATACACCTTATTCACTTGTTTTAAAAAATGGTTTTTAATATTTGCAACACTTTGTTACCAACCAATAGCCAAAAATGCTAACATCACTTTTCATTTAGATAGTAGGACAACCCCACATCTAACTGTCTACCAATTGTGTCGACACTGCTGAGAGCTACTATAGAGTCACTGGTACTGATATGTGGAGCATACTACGCCGAGAAAACGTATGGGGAAGTGAACAAAATCATCTTATCAATTAATAATCTAGTGATCAACAAACTGACTAGTAAGAGATTTTTTGGGTAAAGAATAACTTAGTTGCATGCTGTTTAAGGACGCAGGTTTAAATCCACCATCAGGGTTTTTGTACGTAACTAATATCATAAAACATAGCTTAGCTATTGCGTAGCATTAAATTTTGCCACTAGACATTGCTATGGCTTGAGTTACGTGTTGAGTGGTGGAGCTAAACGCCGCGTTTTGTCTCACCAGAGTGCCAGAACCAATCACATTTACAATCAAACGCCGTCGGCCTTTAGTTTTAGCACACCAGAATTTTCTAATACAAAATATAAAATTATATAAATTTTCAGCAAATGAAATACAAGAATCACTGATAGAACTGAAAAGTCTAATTCTGTCTCGACCATTCAACTATCACGCCCTCAACTTCTACAGACTGGACTACAGTACGGTAGTGTCTATGGCGGCGACGATCGTTACTTACACCATTATATTGCTACAAAATGTAAAATAAATTAATTTATCATATTAATGCTGATAACTAAGCATATGCATGCATTGGACACAACAGATCTTAGCAATATTGTGCACAAATGATAATTTTAAGTGATAAGTAATATAAATAAGTATAACATTTTAAATTATATACATATGCTTTTATCAAAGATTCTTTTTTTTAAAGTTTCTTAGCCATTGTTGGTTTAAAGAAAATTAGATAGCATCGGATCCGACATCACTACATATTTTTTACAACAGGAAGCCTGATATATTAGTCAGGACCATCTAGGAATGATATGAAATAAGAGGAGGATACTGAAGGGGACTCTATGAAAGTCTCATTGATCTAAAGACTTCATGAAGTCGCCTCCGTCATACTGTACGGCCTTTCCTTGTTAGCCGTATAAAGGCAATGCTGGGCCTGCTGAGACGTGTGAGACACGGTCGTATCTTTCTGCGCGGCAGTGTATAGCAGGAAAGATTTAATTGTCTATTCCTTTCTTAATATCCTTTTTTTGAATATCTCTTTCCGCTCTTGTGTGATTGTTTGGTTTTGCGATTCCACTCGGTGGCATGATAATTTAAAATCATTTTCATCTCCTTGCTCTGGTAAGACAAAGCTTTCCGCTAGTTTTCCGCTACTCAGACGCAATGTCTAAATTTGGCGGAAAGCGGAATACTGATGTCTTGCCACTGCATTAATTGGATAAAAAGTGTTTGTAGCTAAATCAATATTTTAAAGGTTAAACGTATAGAACAGGTCCAAGGTGTTTACAACAATTTTGAGAACACTAAGTTCCCGACTGGACACTAAATTTCTCTGCTTTTTTTGAATATAAAGTATGCATTGGAACCTAATATGGTCATTTACAACCGTTCTTACTGATACCAATAAGGCACACTCAATTAAAGTAAATAAATTACTTATTAAGTTGTTAATGTGATTGAAAGCTGACGCCGCTGGAGAGCTTATTAGAAGTTTTAATAATATAATTTACTTACAAAGTGTAATATTAAATATATATTTGATTTATTTTTTCTCTCATTTTCTGCATTTATACAGGGTGAATCCCAAGCAAAGCGTATAAGATGCTGGTAGGTTACAATATATTTACTATTTTTAAAGTGTTATTTCACACTTAGGATTAGAAAACATTTTTGAAAAAACGTATAAAAATTTGAACGCATCGGGATTCGAACCCGCGCCTCTTGGATACCGTCCAAGCGCTCGGACCGCTAAGCCATGCGTTCTACTACCAGCTGCGTCGAAATTCTTATACGTTTTGTTACAACTTATTTATGTTGTTAGCATCTCTGTAGAGAGATTTTTACAAATTTCTACTACTTAAAGAGTATTAACCGATTACAGTCAGACGCTGTTCCACTGTGATACAACCTGCATCTAAAAATAAAATATGACGGATGGTAGAAAATGATAATAAATTATATTACTAACAAATTTACATTTCTGGATCTTAATTTTATAATTCTAGCATAAAATTAAATAGCTTAAGTTACTTCTTATTACATCAGCTGTCTGCCAGTGAAAGTCCCCTCAAAATTGATCCAGCCGTTCGAGAGATTAGCCAAAACAAATAGACACACAAAGACACAACTAGTAAAAGAATATATTTTGCTATATGTACCCCGTATACATAAATATATTAAGTAAACAGTGATTATTTTAATATTATAAACAGACACTCAAATTTTATTTATTTTTATAAATAACAATTGAAATAGGTACCATGTATGAATATTTGCCGAATTAAATTGAAATAGAGTGAAAAACGTCAGTTTAGTATGAAAATCATCGTAACCTCAGTGGTTACGATGATTTTCATACTAAAGTGACGTTATTAACTAATAAAGTAATTCTAATAAGTAATCTCATTACAAATTTTAATTAATTAAATAGATATCTATTGAGATAATGGCGATTGGTCGTGGGTTCAATTTCACTCGGTGATATTGTTAGACTTAATTTATTTATTTTTAAAGCGAGGTTGTCAGAAATAAACTAATATTAAGACATTCCGTCCGAAATCGAGACATTACATATTAAATGGCGTAACCATTTGGGTTTACAGTCAGACTCTATACTCCTACATTATATATATATATATATATATATATATATATATATATATATATATATATATATATATATATTTATATATTAAACTTGAAATGTTTAATTTTATTATAAAAAGTCTGTTAAATGTATACAGATTTTTTTATCTATATTACTTTTTATACACTTTTTTTACAATACATTTTGTTATTTTGTGTGTTTTTTGATGTACAAAGTAAGTGTAAGTGTGGTGTATTTTGTATTATACCATATTACTATGTAGACTTTCTTAAATAAATAAATAAATAAATTAGCGTGACTTCAAATCTAGCTACCTTAAAATCTTCTATATAAAAAAATTGTAGTGTCTGTTTGTAATATCAAAATAAACCCTTATACTAAATGCACATATATGTATACTAGGTACATATATCTACATTTGATATTTTACAATTTTTGCCTGAGGCCGCTGTGGCGCAGTGGGACAGCGTCTTATTGTATACGCGATTGGTTGTTGCTTGGAACTCCATACGGTTGAGTCACTATATTAAAATTATTTATACTTCCTCGCTCTGGTAAAAGAAAAAGTGCGGCGAGTCCCACCACTCAACAGTGGAAATTCGGTGGAAAGCGAATTACGGAGTGTCTTGACACTACGTACCTTCTGTCTACCCTTCTAAGATTGGATCTAAAACATGTTATTTAATATTTTGCAATAGTATTATAGTGTATGTGACAACCACTGACGCGAGCGACACTAAAGTAGCGTATTCGAGCTTATAAAAGTTCAGAGCGTGGTACCTCACTGCATTTGTGAGTAGCAAGTGCTTTAATTCCTTCAAATTTTCACGAACTTCCAAAGCTGAAACAAGGTTGTTTACAAATTGTATAACAGGTCCTCATTGTACAGTGGGACAGTGACTGAGCGTTAATGTGATTGTGAGTTCGACTCCCGTTTAGGGACATGATTATATTTAAATCATTTTTCTCCGCTCTAATAAGATAAAGCGCGATATTGAGTTCTTATAATAATAGACGGTGATTTCGGTGGGAAGTCCCTGTTGAGCTGATATCTGCATAATAAGTATTACAAAATAAAGTCTCATGTTTTCCTTCGCATATGGAAAGCATAGAGAAACTAGTGTTAAGTGACTCCTTTCTCCACTGTCCGATCGCTATAAAATATTACGTGAACAAGAGTGGGGACTCAACGTCTCGCGTATTTTTAAAGACAAAGGATTTAAAATAAAATAAAAAGTGTTGGATTATATCTTAAAGCTCGCTTTGCCTAGAAAACAATCAAGATCTCTTATAAATGGCATCATGGCGCAGTGGGACAGTCGGACTGTGAAAGCGCGGACGTGACTGTGTTCGGTGGATCGCCCACCCGAGGGTGATTATATTTACATTAGTTTCCCTTCCTCGGTCTGGTAACGACAAAGAGCGGTGTTGATTTCCCCACTCAACACGCAATGTCCTATCATATATTTCAATATAATCCTTTTTATATACCCTGTACATCTAATATTTCGTATTCAGCTTTACATAATTCCAAAATCGACGATTTTTAACTTATGTGAAATCGCACTGGAAAATTTTATAACGTCGTACCCGGGAAAGGAATATTTTTATTTACATTTTCCACTCTCCTGGTAAGACAAAGCGGGTGATGAGTTCTGCCAATCACACGAAGTCGGAGTGTCTCGACACTACGTACTTCCTATCTACCCTGCTAGATTCGTATAACATACTGTTTTAATGTTCTCGCTAGTACTTACGCAACCGTTACTTAATAGCAACCACAAATTTACTATCCGTTTTAGTAACATCAAATGACAGCCAAACGCAGAATCCTTTCATCATGCTGTAACTTTGCCTCGCAACGGTAGACACCGGGACTAGGTTGTCCCACAGCTAACGATCCGTATCGCGTCGCGATCATGGAGAATTGTTCCCTTGAGTTTTTGAGGTATGTCCTACCATTTGAAAATAATTCTTTACGTGAAAACAGTTATAAGAATACTTTTAATATATCCATTATCTGATATAATAGTTAACTTGTATCGATTATTTCTTTTATGTATTGCTCTTGGTTTCGTAACTATAACGTAATAACCCGTTTTTTACACATTGTTTACCTATAACTTTGTTCATGTCACCCTTGCCATACATAATGCTTAAAACGATAAAAATAAGCTGGCCGCTGTGGAGTAATATTTATAGCATATTTAGAGATTGAAGATTTAGAGTCACATCACGCATCATATGCAATTTAACTTCGTAGCAATCAAAATGGGATTTTAAAACAAAGTCCATAAACTTCAATAAAATAGTGAAGGCAAGCGTTCAAGCTAGCGCTTATTCACACAGACCTATGGGATACGCCACTAATTTAAATTACTCGAAGTGATCACTCGGTTAATGGGTGGAGTGCAGAAGATCATTACACTCGAGAATTGCCAAAGCTTATCTCCTATATTTTAATGACGCTATATCCATTACGCCTGTGTGGCCCTCACAAGGAAAGACTGAAATGGTTAACCTTAAAATATACTGGTTTCATGTTAACCGGTTTTTTCTATAAGGAGAGACGTGAAGACATGAAACTACAGCGCCGATTGAATCAAGCGACTAGCCGGAATTTCGAATATACGGACCAATTCCCATGTCCAGTTTCCCCACCCGAATTCCCACCCAATTTCCACTGGCCCATTGTCACCCAATTTTCGCACGGCCCTTCCCACCCAAATTCTGATATCAGTCTATTCCCCCCCCAAGATTGATATTGATATAATTTTTTTGATTGCTCTGATTGTTTCCAATATACACATACGCGCTGTAACCTAGAGATAGGGACAAAACTTCCATCTCGGTAGACCGTGAAAAGACGAATTCACGACCACCTACCACACCTACAGTTGTAATATTGAGAAGAGGATGAAGTAGCTGTTTTATAGTGCAACTTCCAAGGTTCCCTAGCAAGTCTTATCCGCAGTTTAACATCATCACCATGTCGAGAAGTAAAGTCCACGCGGTTTCACGATTATCTAAAAGTATATATATAATAATCTAATCTATATATTTAATCTAATATTTACTATTTTTTAAAGTGTTATTCCCCACTTCGGATTAAAACATTTAATAAAAACGTATAAAACCTTGAACGCAGCGTGATTTGGAACCCGCGCCTCTTGGATACCGGCCAGCTCTCTGACAGCTAAGCATGCTTGCTACTACCAGCTGCGTCGAAATTCTTATACGTTTTTGTTCAACTTATTATGTGTTTACATCGCTGTAGAGAGTTTGTTTACAATTTTCTACTACTTAAAAGAGTTATTAAAAATAATCGTTTAACAAGGAGATTGCTATTTTATCTTAAATTTACTTTTTTAAAGTGTTATTCCACACTTAGGATTGGAAAACATTTAAAAACGTATAAACATTTGAACGCAGCGGGATTGAACCATTTCTGACCGCTGATTTTTCTTTTATTTCAGCCTGGTCGTAGCACGCATGGCTTAGGGTCAGCGCGCTTGGACGGTATCCAAGAGGCGCGGGTTCCATCCCGCTGCATTCAACTTTTTATACGGTTTTTTCTTAAATATTTATCTAACTTAAGTCAAAATATAAGTGACGATCTACGGAGACTGACTGTAGTTTTGGAAACGTCCGGATTGCTTTATTTGTATATCAATGAAGAAACCACATGAAAGGGCGTCAAATCAGTTATCTTATATTCCAGGTATTTTAAGGTAATTTTATACTTGAATTTTCCTTCATAATGACTGACCTATGCAAAAATCCCTACACAAATATAACAAAATTTTATATTTTATTCCAATAAAGTTATCCCCATTTCGGCTAGAAAACATGTTTGAATAAAACGTATAAAAATTTAGAATTATCGGATTCGAACCCAGCGCCTCTTGGATCCCGTCCTCATTCAAAATATAAAAAAGTGTCTTAAAGGGGTCGGTACGTACTATCATTAATTTCAAATAAAGACTAATTAACAAAGACTCCTTTTAATCCGGGTCTCAAATTCACATTGCACATTGCTCTATTAAAATAGATAAAATCTTGGTAAATCCATAACAATGTTGGTCTGATTCAATTTTCTCGATTTAAAGCATTTTAACCTTGTCACTTTGGATAAACGTAAATTTGTAAGTTCATTTATTATTCCGGGCATATTTTGGCTGTGAAAATAGTAATCCTCCAGCGTATCAGCCACTGCCTTTAGACGGTACCACATTTGAGTATAATTTGAAAGCATATCCAGAATACTTAGCATCTTCAATACTACATTTAAGTAATCTATTAGATAAATTGTTGGCACAATACTGCCAAAACTAACACTCCATCCAATATAATCTGCTATTACAGATATCATGCCAATTAGTGAGAAAAAAATGCATAGATTCCTAATGGAAATCTTTAGTTCTTTATAATAGCAAGTTCCAAGCATTCTATCAAATTGTTCATACAGCTTCAAATAGTCAACGTATTGTTGTCTCCCATATTTATATACTAGGCCCAGATCTATTATATACTCTTGGTAGCCAATAAAATATATTATTTGTATAGCTTCCTTAAACGTATGTGTAGTGGATTCCGTGTTGAAGTTCTTTATTTTCAAGTAAACAGTCGATGCATTGACAGTGACTACAATACACATGATGAGCAATATCTTCCAAATAGGCCAAGACCACGTCAGCTTGGAACCATCTCGTGAAATAGAAGAAAGATTGAATATTCTGAGAACTGTATTCAGAGTTCCATATGTGGATAAGATATCGAGCTTGGAGCTTTTTGTACTAGAATTAATTCCTGGAATGGAAACTTTCATTTTGGATGTAGTTTCGTCTATCAGAGATATTGTAAAGTAATTTCATATAAAGTTGTTTTATAACATATATTAAGTAGATGTTACGTGAAGTAACTCTAGCAAGGTCGGTAACGTAATGACTGGAGTTCCCCAGTTGTTTTTCTTTTTTATTTTATATCAAAGGTAATATTGACGCGGGACATGTATTAGGGCTGTACAGGCTGTAAAGTTTATGATTTCCAGCTAACCTTCATTCATTTGGTACGTAACAAATTTTTATTATGGTCGTATTTATTTGGCTAATTTTATCCGTTGCATCTGTGGGTTCTGGGTTCACATCCAAAATTACATCGTTATGGCGAAAATTTGTAAAAATACCGTTATAGTATGGTTAGAACACAAGTGAAATAATATATCGTTTTTTTAGTATTCATATTAATTCTATTTATTGATGTATTTACAGAGTTTATCATAAAAGTTGGTTTTGAAAGTCTGATACCTTATAATTTTTTTAATACATATTTTCTATATTTTTGTTGTACTAGCACTTTCCTTATGCAAAAATTTGATTTCATAAAGAGGCTCTAGAGTATATTTTTGAGATATTTTAGAGGTTCTATTTTATATTTATTATATAATAAATATTATACGAATCAGTTAAAGTGAAGTAGTGGCATAGAGTTTGCCTTATAATGTGTCTGAATAGAATATCTCAAAACAAGGTACTTTCTGTGTACCTTTCAATGGGATAAAGTATGAATTTGTTTTTCGATTTATTAATACTGTGTCAAAATAAGTGCCCACGTTCTTAACGTATTAAATATTCTAACATCACCATCATCATCCGCATTAATATAATATCATCTTTGCCCGAGTAGAACAATGAAAAGTAAAATAATCAAAAAAAATCGTATTGTTATTTAGAAGAAAATTCATGCTACCCTATACCACTTCGTCAAGTCATTCATTCATTCATTCATTCATTCATTCATTCATTCATATCAAAATTGTCCCATTGGAATTTTATGTCAAATTAGATATGTCCAATTGATAATGGAACTAATGTAATCGTAATTAAATAAATAATTCGTAACTGTGATATGGGCATTAGTGCCTTAAGCATTAGTGGCACAATAGTAGTGCTTGGAATAAGATTTGATAAGAATCTTATTAAAACACATTTGCTTAATATTAAGGAAATAAAATATTTGTTTGCGTTCTGAGAGAATACTCAAAGAAATCTCTAGATTGTTTATAAAAAAATTAGACAATGGAGTGACTGACTTTGAGGAATAAAGCGTGAAGTTGCTTATAAAAATAAATTATATATATATATATATATATATATATATATATATATATATATATATATATATATATATAAATTCAATATACTCTATACACAACCGTAAGCGTTGCGGTAAATTTGATTACTTTTTCATTATTTTAATCTACAAAAAACTTTGCATTCATCGTAATTTTCATAAAAAACACATACACATATCAAGACAATTTTCACATTATATTACTAGTGTATTATTATATATAAATTAATAGATATTATCAATAGATATAGATTAGCTGAATATAATGAAAACATAGCAAACGCTTTTATCACTCGCAACATGAAGGTCTACGATACAAAAAACCCTAGACGTAACGAGGCCTTTTCTACAATATCTAGTTTCAATAACTTTCTAACCTTTTTGGGTTTATCCCGAATTTATATAAATGAGGGAGTATTGAAATATAGCAATTCCTTATATAAAACAGTAATATTAATAATCATTTTGTTGATAGCAAACGTTTGTACGGTGTATGACAAGCTTCAAAATTCCGAAAGTGTGAAGGTCGATTTTGATGAACTCATTCAAACGGGCTTCTTGCTTGGATACGTCCAATATATAATAGATACAATCTTCGTATATAAGTATGGGAGATGGCATGCCGTTCAGTACTTTGTTACTTATGATCACATTGACAAGATCCTAGGTATGACTTATTATGAGGATGTAAGGAATGATTTGAGTAAATTATACATTTTTTTCTTGATTTTGATCTCAGTGAGTTTAACCGCTGAGTATTCAGCGTATGCGATGAGTTTTGGCTGGACTTTTTCACTTATCTATTTAATGGATTACATTTACCTTGGACTTAGAATGCTTGGAAGCTTGGATGTGATCATAAATTTAGTTCAAATCATATATAGATTGAGAACTATTGGGGATTTACTTGAAAACTATTATGATATGGATAATAGAGAAAATATATATGGTAATTATGCTAGTAAAGTCTGGACACTAGATGCAATTGAGAATACCAAAATGTCTAACATCAAGACCTTGATTTACAATAAACAAAATATAGTTTCATGGTTGTGTAGATGCTACCTGTTTTTGAACGAGCAGTCTGAACATTTAAATATAATGTACGGATTTAGAGTGAGTATGTTAATAAATTATTTTCTAAAATACTTATTTACTATATATATTAATATTTCTAGAAATAATGTAGCAGATTATTTGTTTTAAATGTAGTAGTTATATATTATTTTAAAAGAATAAACATTTGTTAAAAGATCGATTATCGATAGATTCT
>JAOYRS010000138.1:27500-32914 GCA_032432895.1 Dryadula phaetusa | reverse complement strand
ACCTAACCTAACCTAACCTAACCTAACCTAACCTAACCTAACCTAACCTAACCTAACCTAACCTAACCCTAACCTAACCTAACCTAACCTAACCTAACCTAACCTAACCTAACCTAACATAACCTAACCTAACCTAACCTAACCTAACCTAACCTAACCTAACCTAACCTAACCAACCTAACCTAACCTAACCTAACCTAACCTAACCTAACCTAACCTAACCTAACCTAACCTAACCTAACTAACCTAACCTAACCTAACCTAACCTAACCTAACCTAACCTAACCTAACCTAACCTAACCTAACCTAACCTAACCTAACCTAACCTAACCTAACCTAACCTAAACCTAACCTAACCTAACCTAACCTAACCTAACCTAACCTACCTAACCTAACCTAACCTAACCTAACCTAACCTAACCTAACCTAACCTAACCTAACCTAACCTAACCTAACCTAACCTAACCTAACCTAACCTAACCTAACCTAACCTAACCTAACCTAACCTAACCTAACCTAACCTAACTAACCTAACCTAACCTAACCTAACCTAACCTAACCTAACCTAACCTAACCTAAACCTAACCTAACTAAACCTAACCTAAACCTAACCTAACCTAACCTAACCTAACCTAACCTAACCTAACCTAACCTAACCTAACCTAACCTAACCTAACCTAACCTACCATAACCTAACCTAACCTAACCTAACCTAACCTAACCTAACCTAACCTAACCTAACCTAACCTAACCTAACCTACCTAACCTAACCTAACCTAACCTAACCTAACCTAACCTAACCTAACCTAACCTAACCTAACCTAACCTAACCTAACCTAACCTAACCTAACCTAACCTAACCTAACTAACCTAACCTAACCTAACCTAACCTAACCTAACCTAACCTAACCTAACCTACACCTAACCTAACCTAACCTACCTAACCTAACCTAACTAACCTACCTTTTTTTTTTTTTTTTTTTTTTTTTTTTTTTTTTTTTTTTTTTTTTTTTTTTTTTTTTTTTTTTTTTTTTTTTTTTTTTTTTTTTTTTTTTTTTTACGTGAGGAAATCGCGTTACGGATACCTTCCCGATCGGGGACTCGGGACAGGTTATGTGGGACTCCGGATTGGCAGATGTAGGCCGCCCCGTTACCCACTAAACCTCACGGTGCTCCTCCTCGACCGCCACTTGCCGGGACCTCGGGCACACCCCCGATCCTTCCGTAAGTCCCGGCGGCGGGAGCCGGCTAGGCACGTCGCGGAGTCAAGGGCGGTGGGGACCACCCTCGACGGCCTGCTCAGAGTAGCGCGCGGGAAAGACCGCGCGCGCCTACTCGGGCCAGGTGAGTAGGCGATCAGCTTCCCCAAGCCTGACCGCCCTCTGGCCGATTAGGGCGGAAGGCGGCGGTCGTGTGCCGCCCTCCGGCGACCCGGTCGTTTGCGGCGGATGGAGAGTTGGGAAGTGGCCTCCCTCTCCCGTTCCGCCGCCTCCTTCGCGAGCACCACTGCCTCGCAGAAGGCTCCGACCGCGTCCCACGACCTCTCGCAAGCCACCATGGCCTTCACCACGGCTGGCAGGGAGAGATCGTCCCCTATGACGCCGCGCAGAGCGCGGCGTTGAGACGCCCAGGCTGCACACTCCTCCAACGTGTGCTGGGCCGTCTCCTCGAGGCAGTCGTCGCAGTGGTGGCAGCGAGCATCGGGCTCCCTCCCCGCCACACGGCACAGGTACCTTCCGAAGCAACCGTGCCCCGTGAGGACCTGCGTCATGCGGTAGGTCAGGACGCCGTGACGTCTCGCCAACCACTGGCGGAACACCGGACGAACTGCCTCGATAGTCCTCAGGCCGGCGGATGGTGTTGCCAGCCGGGACTCCCACTCTTGCACAGCGGCTTCCCGCACCTCCTGCTGTGGCGCTGGCTCTACCAGTTCCCCAGACGTTGTGCCAAGACGCCGGCAATAGACCGACGCCAGGGCTTGCGCGTCCAGGTCCCATGGCAGGACTCCAGCCAGCACGCACGCCACCTCACCGGAGATGGTCCGGTACCCCCGTATCGCCCGGATGGCCATCACCCTCTGCGCGCGCCGCAGCAGGGCCATGTTTTGCCGATCCAGGGCGTCCGCCCACACGGGGGCACCGTAGAGGGCCATCGACCTGACCACTCCGGTGAACAGCCGACGGCTCGAGGCGTTTGGCCCGTTGGTGTTGGGCAAAAGGCGCGCCAAGGCCGCCGCTGTCTTCAACAACTTCGGGGCCAAGATGGTGAAGTGGCCCCTGAAGTTCCATCGGCCGTCTAGAACAAGTCCGAGGTATTTCATGCTCCGCTTGACGTCTATCTTGACGCCACCGACGATGATGTGGGCATCTGGTGGTGGGCCCTTGCGCGGAGCGTGGAAATATAACGCCTCGGACTTGTTCAGGGCAACCTCCAGCCCCAACCTCCTGATGCGGCCGACCACGTCGGCCACTCCGGCCGTTGCGAGGACCGCCGCCTCCCGAAAGGTCTTCTGCTGTGCCAATACGAGGGTGTCATCGGCGTAGCAGAAGACCCTCACTCCACGTAGGGTGCTGCCACGCAGCACCCAGTCGTAGCCGATGTTCCACAGGATCGGACCCAGAACTGATCCCTGTGGAACACCGCACGAAACCTCCCACTCCACCCAGCCACCCGGAGCCGGAAAGGTCACGCACCTCCCGGACAGGTAAGCCCCGATGACGCGGCGCAGGTATGGAGGCACACGGTGGTATACAAGTGCCTCCTTGATGCAGGGCCAGGGCAAGGAGTTGAACGCGTTAGCGATGTCAATAGACACCGCCAACACTCCGTCGCCGCTGGCCATCGCTTCCTGCGCATGGGACTTTACCTTGAGTATGGCATCCACTGTGGAACGGCCACGGCGAAAACCATACTGGAGGTCCGAGAGATCCGGACCTGTCTCCTCCAGGTGCTTTTGTAGCCTCCTCGCTACGACTCGCTCGAAGAGCTTGGCGATCTCGCTCAGGAGCACGATAGGCCTATAGGCGGAGGCAGAATCCACCGGACGTCCCTCCTTACGGATGAGGACCAACCTGCCTGTCTTCCACCGCTGTGGAATTATGGCTTGAGCCAGACAGGCAGTGAAGAGTCCTCTCACTCTGGGCCCCAAGATGGTAAGGGCCAGAGTTAGCGCCCGGCCAGGAACGCCGTCCAGGCCCGGGGCGGTGCTCTTGCCGCGAGATCGGCAGATCGCCTCTTCGAGCTCCTCCTCCTCTACCGGTGGTGCGACACTCTCGTCTTCCTCCTCTTCCCCTCGGCGCTGCGGGGCGGGCCATTGATGGAGGTGTAAAGTTGGCCCGCTGCGGAAATAGTGACGTCAGCACTCCTCGGAGAACGTCCGGTTGGAGCGTCTGCGTCACGGGGGGAGCCACGACCGGAGTTTACCCCGCACCATACGGTAAGGAGTACCGTACGGGTCCCGGTCGATTTCCGCAAGCATTCGGTCGTATGATTCGCCTTTCATACGACCGATCTTCTCCCGCAGCGCTTCCTTCGCCTCGACATAGGCGCGGCACAGCCGGTCCTCTTCCTCCTGCGACCGGTGTGCCCTGCGCCTGCGATAGTGCGTGTACTGGCGTCTCGCCACAACGCAGATGTTACGCAGTTGTGCGATCTCCGCCGACCACCAGTACACTTGTCGCCGTTGTGGACGACCTCTGGAACGGGGCATTGACGCGTCGCAGATATGCGTCATTGCCCTCTGCGCCCAGGCGGCGGCGTCCTCCACCGACGCCCAGCCCTGGGGCAGCCAGGATTGCACTATCGCGGCCTCCTCCAACAATTGTCTGTCGAGGCGCCATAGTTGCCACCGCGGTCCGCCCTCTCGCGAGGTTGGACCCGGAACTGACGGCACCGCCGGATGTGTAGAGACCGCGGATCTGATGTAGAGGTGGTCCGAGAGGGTCTCTACATCATCCAGCACTCGCCAGTTCCGCACGTTACGCGCTAGGGCCGGCGTCGCGAACGTCACGTCCACGATGGACCCGCCCAGCCTTCGCACGCACGTGTTCGTCGTCCCCCGATTCAGGACGGACAAACCGGAGGCAACTATCCACTCCGAGAGTGTCGCACCACGCGCACTCGTCGTTGCGGAGCCCCACATGTCCGACTTTGCGTTCAGGTCTCCTGCGACCAACACCTCCGCCGGACGATAGCGATCAACCATTTCCCCCAGGCGGATCAGGAACTCTTCGAACTCCGCCAGAATTCGGTTGGGGGAAAAGTAGACGCCCACCACAACTAAGTCGCCGACAAGTGCCGCGACACATCCCTCACCCCTCTCTACACGTGAGAAGGGCGGGGAGCCCGCTGCTACCTGGGTGATAATAGTCACCACCCCGGTGTTGTCTGCGACCCAGTTGTCCCTCGATGGTGTACTGTAGGGCTCCGAAACAACCGCCACCTGTATCGACCACTGCGCCAAGCTCTGGACCAATAAGTCTTGAGCTCTGGCGCAGTGGTTGAGGTTCGCCTGTAAAATCTGGAGGGCCATTATTGGTCCTCCATCGGCGTAACCTCCGCACCCTTATCCTGGGGCTTAGGAGCGGCTCGCCCAATAAGACTCGCCGCCCCTCTACCGCCTCGCTTCTTCTTCGACTGGGCACTGACTTTGGCGCATGCTGCGCTTCCAGCCAAGTGCCCAGCCGGCCTCTTTGCCGCCTCGCACGCGGGGCAATGAGGAGGATCTGAACACACAGATTGTCTGTGCCCGGGACGACCACACCGGAAACAGTGATCGCTCCGATCCACCCCACTGCAGAACGCCGCCACGTGACCCACCTCGTGGCAGCGGAAACAACGCAGGACTCGCGGCTGCAGAAGCGTTACCCGCGCGGACACAAAACCGACTAAGAGGCGGCCCGCACTGATCTTCTTGGCGGCGTCCACCGGACATCGAACCCAGGCCGTGCCTAGGCCAGCTCTATCGCGTCTGACCTCTCCCACTTTTATGAAGCCAGCCGCACAGCCACCGACTTTGCTAACGGATGCAGCCACCTCCTCGGAGGTCACTGAGTCATCCAACCCAGTCACGCGCAATTCCGCAGTCTTTGTGGGTCTCGTGACTTGGACCTGATTGGCGTCCAGCACGTCCCGCAACCGCTTTGCAAGAGCCTCGGCCTTCTCTCCTGAGCTGGCTCCCGGAAGCTCTAACAATCTAGCCCCCGTTGTTGCAACTCTAAACCTCATGTCCGCTATCCCCAGGTCTTCTAAGTTGATCTTTTCTTTGACCTGGGTGAGGACTTGGCTGTAAGTGAGGTTACTCTCCACTGCGCTTGGTTGCAGTTTTAGCGCCACTACTGCCGATCTTGGCTTTCGGAGTTTAGGCACCTTAGCCCTAGCCTGCGTCGATTTTCCCTTTTTGTTTTGGGCTTGCT
>JAOYRS010000138.1:0-15000 GCA_032432895.1 Dryadula phaetusa | reverse complement strand
ATCGACCAAATTGACATTTTTTCGGGGTTTTTCAAGGTTCTGTCCTGAAAACCCCCTCCCCCCCGGACGTTACTAGTATCAGATTGTAGGCCTTAACGAGCCCTTTCACCCGAAACCAATATTTTTTAAATAGGTTCGGCAGAAACCGAGTTTTTGGCCATTTTAATTATTCATATATAGAAATCCACCTAAGCTCTGTGACTCAGTGGAACATCGTCGAACTTTGTTTTTCTAAAATTGAGGTATTGCTATTCATATTTATAGTTATGACTTTCGAACGTTAGATATAACATATAGACAGTAAATAATACTGTTTATATAGATAAATACACACATTGATCATATACATAAATACTAAAAATGAACTTGTCAAAATTTGTTAGTAAAAATAAAAAATTTAACTAAATTATACAATTAAGGGGTGTTTTTCTTATTGTTTTAAATTGATAATAGCAGGGTTCGTTTTCGGACCTACAATATACTCACCTATTGTGACATTTCGTGCTTTTACGGCGCGGAAAATCGACCAAATTGACATTTTTTTCGGGGTTTTTCAAGGTTCTGTCCTGAAAACCCCCTCCCCCCCGGACGTTACTAGTATCAGATTGTAGGCCTTCACGAGCCCTTTCACCCGACACCAAAATTTTTTTAAATCGGTTCGGCAGAAACCGAGTTTTTTGGCCATTTTAATTATTCATATATAGAAATCCACCTAAGCTCTGTGACTCAGTGGAACATCGTCGAACTTTGTTTTTCTAAAATTGAGGTATTGCTATTCATATTTATAGTTATGACTTTCGAAACGTTAGATATAACATATAGACAGTAAATAATACTGTTTATATAGATAAATACACACATTGATCATATACATATATATTAAAAATTAACTTGTCAAAATTTGTTAGTAAAAATAAAAAATTTAACTAAAATATACAATTAAGGGTTGTTTTTCTATTGTTTTAAATTGATAATAGCAGGGTTCGTTTTCGGACCTACAATATACTCACCTATTGTGACATTTTCTTTCTTTTACGGCGCGAAAATCGACCAAATTGACATTTTTTCGGGGTTTTTCAAGGTTCTGTCCTGAAAACCCCCTCCCCCCCGGACGTTACTAGTATCAGATTGTAGGACTTCACGAGCCCTTTCACCCGACACCAAAATTTTTTAAATCGTTTCGGCAGAAACCGAGTTTTGGCCCACCACACCCACCCGATATTCGCTCCGCTAGCTGGGGAAAATTTCCCGCCAAAAATTAAAAGTTCCCTTTTGGCTGGCTTAGCTTGTGTGGTGGACTAGGAACTCAATTTTTATAAACCTTAGACATTCGGCGGCAATATACACCGCCGAACAAATTAGCATCGGTGTTTAGTATTTAATACAGATTAGACACTCAGTGGCTTTTTACACCACTGAGCTAATATATAGGACACAGGTAAAAATACCTACTCATTTATACTTGTATTTAAATATTTTTATACTAGACGGGTTCTACAACTATATATTGACTATATATAATTAACTATTCAATTGACTATAAAAAGAAAAATTGACTAAATCAAATCATATACAAATCATATATAAATACGCTATTAAAGCTAATTATACAACTGTGACTTACTTAAACACCATCTACTGTGATCACCATGTTCAGGACTCCAGCGAAGGATAACGGCAGAGACCAGGCTGCGAGCCGCTCACCTATGAAAACTGTAATTAAAGGAAACATTCCACGCAGAGGTCCAGCAATGGCCGCGCTGGAGGAGACTCCATCCCCGGTGGCATCGGGATCGAGATCCAGCGACACCAACATCACGCGGACCAAACTCGACTTCAGCCCCGAGACAGAGGAAAAATCCTACATCAGCAAAACCTCGGAGGCCAAAGCCTGTGTGGCGAGCGCGGAAAGCGCATCTAAACAACTCGCGCAATCTGAAATCCGATATAAAAGTTGGCGTTAACAAAGCGCTAGATCGTCTATACGCGCTCGTCAAGCTGCTAGAACAGGAAGTGGGCAATATGGAGGTCCCCAAGGAGCAGCCTGTCGGGAGAGACAACCAAATGGAACTCTCACGACAAATCGAGGAGCATACTAGACTATGGCGCAGAATGCTGAGCACATGAAAGAGCTCAAAGTTGCCCTCGAAAATAATGCTGCCAAACACGTAAATGGCACATACGCAAGCGCCACTGCGAGTGCACTCACACCAAAGCCGGTGCAACCCACCTTGCACTCCATTATCATTTCCTCGGAAAAAGAAGAAGAGACAGGAGATGAGGTGCTAGAGAGAGTGCGAAAAGCAGTGGATGCAAAGGAAGGCTGGATAAAAGTCGAAAGGGTCAGAAAGGCCAAAGACAGAAGGATCATCCTCGGGTGCCCGACGACGGAGGATAGGGACAAGGCCAGGCAGAGACTGGAATCCAGTCGCCTCGTTGTCGAGGACGTCAAAAACCGAGACCCCATGATCATCCTGAGAGATCTCTTGAGTATCAACTCGGATGAGGAGGTACTCAAGGCTCTCAGGAGGCAAACGGGGAGGTCTTTGACGGTCTCGCCAAGGAGGATGACAGGATCCATGTCAAATACCGGAGGAGGGCCAGAAACCCCCACACGTGCCACCTGGTGCTGTCGGTTGCCCCCAAAATATGGAGGAAAGCGACAGAACTAGGAGCACTGCGAGTGGACCTGCAGAGGGTAAAGGTCTCAGACCAGTCGCCCCTGGTGCAGTGCTCTCGGTGCTTGGCGTACGGCCACACCAAGAAGTACTGCACCGAGGGAGCTGAGGTCTGCAGCCACTGTGGGGGTCCACATGTGAAGGCAAACTGTGAGCAGTGGGCGGTTAATGTTACCCCTAACTGCAAGAATTGCGTTAGAGCTAAGATTAGCCGGTCAGAGCATAATGCTTTTAGTGATGAATGTCCAATACGTAGGCGGTGGGAGTCGTTGGCCCGCTCGACTATAGCATATTGCTAGAATTGACACGGAGAACTCGGTGTACCGCGTGCTCCAGGCAAATGTTATGCGGAAGAAGCTTGCCACTCAAGAACTACTCATAGAAGCAGCAAAACGGAAAGTGACAGCCGTCTTAATTCAGGAGCCATATGTCGGTGCGGCTCGGAGTATGAGGAGTTATCCAGGTGTGAGGATCTTCCAAACGATGCGCCAGGGGAAGGAACCGTAAAGGCAGGAATAGCCATATTAGATGACAGCATCGACGTAGTCCAGCATCCTAAATGGACCACAAACAACATAGTGGTCTTGGGGCTGGCTACCAAGGCGTGGAAAATCACACTGGTCTCCTACTACTTCGAGCCGGACAGACCTATGAGTCCCTACATCCGCCAGCTCAAAGCTATATCCGGGAAACTGGGATAGGCAGGATAATTGCAGGCGGAGACACGAACGCCTGGAACACATGGTGGGGTAGTGCGACGACAAACGCCCGAGGAGACGAATTGATGGAGGCCCTGGACGAGCTTGGCCTTCAGGTGCTGAACGTGGGAGACACGCCTACTTTCGATACCATTAGAGGTGGTCAGCGTTATCATAGTCACGTTGACGTAACCATATGCAGCCAAAACGCACTCGGACTGGTCGAGGATGGAAGGTAGTCGAAGGCCTCACGAGTTCGGACCACAATGGGATCTCTTTCGGAATTCGGCTTGTTAAATCTCAAGGTGTAAAACATTAGAAGAACAACTAGAAAATATAATACAAAAAAAGCAAACTGGAGTCAATTCCATGAGAAACTAAATTCACTAAACTAGAACAAATATCACAGCAAGGGATGCAGACAATATTGGGAACAACAGAACAATTAGAAGAAATGGTAAATAAATACACAAAAATAATAACCGAAGCATGTACTGCATCCATACCAACAAAAAAGTCAGGGCAACATCTGAAGATCCCATGGTGGTCCGAACACCTGGAAAAGTTAATGCGGGAAACGACCACAAAGAGGCGTCGTATAGGTGCGCCGCGCCGATCAGGAGAACCTGGGTAATCAACGAATACCTTAAAAGTAAGAGAAGTACGAAAATGAAGCCAAGAAAGCACAAATATCTAGCTGGAAAGCCTTCTGCGAGAAACAGGACAAGGAAGGAAGTGGTGGGAGGGAATATACAGAGTAATAGGAAGGACGACAAAAAGAGCAGAAGACGATACCGCTAAAATGGAACGGCGTTCAACTGGACGCGGAAGGGTCGGCAAAACTCCTGGCTGAGGTGTTTTACCCGGAAGACTCGAGTGAGACCGCACAGCTTCAACAAGCGGACGTAAGACAGAGAGCCAGCAGGGTGAGCGGCGGAGCTTGCGGAATCCCACAGGATCCGCCATTCACCATCCTGGAACTACAGCTCTCGCTCGAGTCATTTAATCCGAAAAAAGCACCGGGAGCAGACGGGTTCACTGCCGACATCTGTAGCCACGCCATCAACAACCAACCTGATTTGTTCCTTGCCATCGCAAACCGGTGCCTCAAACTACACTACTTTCCAAAAATATGGAAGGAGGCAGTAGTGATCGCCCTCCCAAAACCAGGCAAAAAAGACTACGCTCATCCAAAATCGTACAGGCCTATTGGGTTACTCCCCGTGTTGGGCAAAATACTGGAAAAGATGGTGGTGGCTAGACTTCGGCACCATCTTCTTCCACGTATTAGTGCAAACCAGTACGGGTTTATGCCCCAAAGGAGCTGCGAAGACGCCCTCTATACCTCATCCAACACATCCGATCTAAGTGGATGACAAAAAGATTGTAACTCTGGTGTCATTGGATATAGGGGTGCCTTCGACAACGCCTGGTGGCCTGCCATAAGGATACGGTTAGTCGAAGAGGAATGCCCTGAGGGTCTGCGCAGACTAATAAACAGCTACCTGGAAGACCGACGAGTCCGAGTAAGGTACGCTGGAAG
Source organism: Dryadula phaetusa (assembly GCA_032432895.1). Lineage (NCBI taxonomy): Eukaryota > Metazoa > Arthropoda > Insecta > Lepidoptera > Nymphalidae > Dryadula > Dryadula phaetusa. The sequence continues at coordinate 10,081 of JAOYRS010000138.1, read as the reverse complement.
AGAACATGGATGTAACACCACCAAAGGCTGCGTGCAAGGTTCCATCGGAGGTCCTATCCTTTGGAATTTGCTATTGGACTCTCTTCTAAGGGGATTGGGAGAAAAGAAGGTATTTGTGCAGGCTTTCGCTGATGATGTTGTGTTAGTATTCCACGGTGACAAAGCAGTCGAAATTGAGAGACAAGCCAATGTCGCTCTCGACTATGCTCAGAAGTGGGGCATCGCGCATAAACTCAAATTCGCACCAACAAAGACCAACGCCATGATAGTGACGAACAAGCTAAAGCACGATACACCGCGACTGAGCATGGGCGGGACTGAGATAGCCATTAGTCACGAATTAAAAATATTAGGACATAATAGACAATAAACTTACCTTTAACGCACACGTAAATCATATTTGCAAGAAAACTGTGGGACTTTACAAACAACTCTCCAGGGCAGCCAGGGTGAGCTGGGGACTCCACCCTGAAATAATTCACACGATTTACATTTCAGTAATAGAACCGATGGTGCTGTACGCCGCCAGCGCGTGGGAACCGGCGGTCCATAAGCTGGGCGTGAGAAAGAGGCTGAACTTTATTCAGCGTAGCTTCTCCCAAAAAATTTGCAAGGCCTACCGCACGGTCTCCCTTCATTCGGCCCTCGTCCTGGCGGGGATACTCCCCTTGACATCCGCGTGCGCGAGGCCGCCACGCTTACAGAGCCAAGAGGGGGGGTCCGCTCCCGGACCTGGCGGGAGGAGGATCGAGCGATTGGCCCCTGTGTCGACTGCCCCCATCCGGCAGAACATATGTGCCTGAGGTTCCTGAATCTGGAGACGACTGACCAGGTCCAGGAAACGCTGAACAGCGCAAGCCCTTCAGATGTATACAGATGGCAGTAAGATTGAGGTAAGGTGGGGGGCCGCAATCACCCTGTGGCAGTGGCGGGGCCGAAACTCGTGCCGTCAAATTACCTTGCCATCATACTGCCACCGTCTACCAGGCGGAACTTCTGGCCATATGCAAGGCCACAGAGCTAGCACTCGGGCACAGGGCAAACTCATTGGTGATTTTATAGTGATTCTAGGGCAGCGTTGCAAACAATCACTAACCCCAACTCCTCCATCCACTCGCAGTAGCAGCCAGGAAAAATATAAAAATCCCTTTCCGACCGAAATAAGGAACTTGCCCCTTTTTGGATAAAGGCACACGCGGGGATGGAGGGAAATGAACGTGCAGACCAGCTGGCAAAGGAGGCAGCCTTGAGGGACTGAAGCGGGCTCCCGACTATGATCTTTGTCCGGTTTCATTGTCAAGAGAAAATCGGTAAGGACTCTCTGACGAGTGGAACCGGATGGTACCTGGCCGGACGAGACCGCTTCGGTCACAAGGCTTTCTTTCCAACGCGGTGGAGGCGTACAGGATTGTCGGAAATTTCACACAACAAAATTTTTGACCCAAGTATTCACCGACATGGGGGGGTTCTCTGAATATTCTGTATAGGTTTAAGCTCGCGGAGAGCCCAGGCTTGCCCTTGCGACCCAAGCAAAGTAGAAAATGTCCCACATATCTGTCAGAATGTCCCATTTACGCCATAGTGAGGCACAACTTAGAAAGTAAGATTAATAGTACAATAAACGTAAATACTTTTAGTTATATAATGAAGAGTAGAAATAGAAAAGATTTTTTTAGACTTTTGTAATCTATCGTAAAATAGTAAATAGTAAAATAAGGATACATATGAAACCACAATAATATAGATATTGTTGGCATTCCTATAGGATTATAGAATAGAAGATTAAGTAGAAGATAAGAAATTAGAAATAAGATACTACGAAAGGCACGCACTAAGTTTAAGAACAAATAGATATAAGTTGTACCATAATTTAGATTAAGCAGCACTAGAGGTAGAGTTAGATAATAAGTTCATGGAAGACAAGGTCTCCATATTATCAACAATGGAGGGGTTAAGTATTATAAAAATAAACAAAAAAAAAAAAAAAACACAAAAACCTAACCCAACTAACCTAACCTAACCTAACCTAACCTAACCTAACCTAACCTAACCTAACCACCTAACCTAACCACCTAACCTAACCTAACCTAACCTAACCTAACCTAACCTAACCTACACTAACCTAACCTAACCTAACCTAACCTAACCTAACCTAACCTAACCTAACCTAACCTAACCTAACCTAACCTAACCTAACCTAACCTAACCTAACCTAACCTAACTAACCTAACCTAACCTAACCTAACCTAACCTAACCTAACCTACCTAACCTAACCTAACCCTAACCTAACCTAACCTAACCTAACCTAACCTACCTAACCTAACCTAACCTAACCTAACCTAACCTAACCTAACCTAACCTAACCTAACCTAACCTAACCTAACCTAACCTACCTAACCTAACCTAACCTAACCTAACCTAACCTAACCAACCTAACCAACCTAACCTAACCTAACCTAACCTAACCTAACCTAACCTAACCTAACCTAACCTAACCTAACCTAACCTAACCTAACCTAACCTAACCTAACCTAACCTAACCTACTAACCTAACCTAACCTAAACCTAACCTAACCTAACCTAACCTAACCTAACCTAACCTAACTAACCTAACCTAACCTAAACCTAACCTAACCTAACCTAACCTAACCTAACCTAACCTAACTACCTAACCTAACCTAACCGAACCTAACCTAACCTAACCTAACCTAACCTAACCTAACCTAACCTAACCTAACCTAACCTAACCTAACCTAACCTAACCTAACCTAACCTAACCTAACCTAACCTAACCTAACCTAACCTAACCTAACCTAACCTAACCTAACCTAACCTAACCTAACCTAACCTAACCTAACCTAACCTAACCTACCTAACCTAACCTAACCTAACCTAACCTAACCTAACCTAACCTAACCTAACCTAACCTAACCTAACCTACCTAACCTAACCTAACCTAACCCTAACCTAACCTAACCTAACCTAACCTAACCTAACCTAACCTTAACCTAACCTAACCTAACCTAACCTAACCTAACCTAACCTAACCTAACCACCTAACCTAACCTAACCTAACCTAACCTAACCTAACCTAACCTAACCTAACCTAACCTAACCTAAACCTAACCTAACCTAACCTACTAACCTAACCAACCTAACCTAACCTAACCTAACCTAACCTAACCTAACCTAAACCTAACTAACCTAACCTAACCTAACCTAACCTAACTAACCTAACCTAACCTAACTAACCTACCTAACCCCTAACCTAACCTAACCTAACCTAACCTAACCTAACCTAACCGAACCTACCTAACCTAACCTACCCAAACCTAATCCTAACCCTAACCTAACTAACCTAACCTAACCTAACCTAACTAACTACCTACACCTAACCTACCTAACTAACCTAAACCTACAACCTAACCTAACCCTAACCTAACCGTCGTCGAACTTTGTTTTTCTAAAATTGAGGTATTGCTATTCATATTTATAGTTATGACTTTCGAAACGTTAGATAAACATATAGACAGTAAAAATACTGTTTATATAGATAATACACACAGATCATATACATATAACTAAAAATTAACTTGTCAAAATTTGTTAGTAAAAATAAAAAATTTAACTAATTATACAATTAAGGGTTGTTTCTTATTGTTTTAAATTGATAATAGCAGGGTTCGTTTTCGGACCTACAATATACTCACCTATTGTGACATTTTCGTGCTTTTACGGCGCGAAAATCGACCAAATTGACATTTTTCGGGGTTTTTCAAGGTTCTGTCCTGAAAAACCCCTCCCCCCGGACGTTACTAGTATCAGATTGTAGGCCTTCACGAGCCCTTTCACCCGACACCAAAATTTTTTAAATCGGTTCGGCAGAACCGAGTTTTGGCCATTTTAATTATTCATATATAGAAATCCACCTAAGCTCTGTGACTCAGTGGAACATCGTCGAACTTTGTTTTTCTAAGATTGAGGTATTTGCTATTCATATTTTATAGTTATGACTTTCGAACGTTAGATATTAACATATAGACAGTAAATAATACGTTTATATAGATAACTAACACACATTGATCATATACATATATTACTAAAATTAACTTGTCAAATTGTTAGTAAAATAAAAATTAACTAAATTATACAATTAAGGGTTGTTTTTTTAGTGTTTTAAAATTTGATAATAGCAGGGTTCGTTTTCGGACCCTACAATATACTCACCTATTTGGACATTTTCGTGCTTTTTACGGCGCGAAAACGACCAAATTGACATTTTTTCGGGTTTTTTCAAGGTTCTGTCCTGAAAACCCCCCTCCCCCCCCGGACGTTACTAGTATCAGATTGTAGGCCTTCACGAGCCCTTTCACCCGACACCAATAATTTTTTTAAATCGGTTCGGCAGAAGAACCCGAGTTTTGGCCAACCACACCCACGATATTTCGCTCCGCTAGCTGGGGAAAATTTTCCCGCCAAAAATTAAAGTTTCCCTTTGGCTGGCTTACTTGTTGTGGTGGACTCGGAACTCCCATCGATTTTATAAACTTTAGCCATTCGGCGGCAATAACACCGCCGAACAAATTAGCATCGGGTGTTTAGTATTTAATACAGATTAGACACTCAGTGGCTTTTACACCCACTGAGCTAATATAGTAGGGACACAGGTAAAAATACCTACTCATTTATACTTTGTATTTAAATATTTTTTATACTAGACGGGTTCTACAACTATATATTGACTATATATAATTAACTATTCAATTGACTATAAAAAAGAAAAATTGACTAAATCAAATCATATACAAATCATATATAAATACGCTATTAAAGCTAATTATACAACGTGACCTTACTTAAACACCATCTACTGTGATCACCATGTTTCAGGACTCCAGCGAAGGATAACGGCAGAGACCAGGCTGCGAGCCGCTCCCTATGAAAACTGTAATTAAAGGAAACATTCCACGCAGAGGTCCAGCAATGGCCGCGCTGGAGGAGACTCCATCCCCGGTGGCATCGGGATCGAGATCCAGCGACACCAACATCACGCGGACCCAAACTCGACTTCAGCCCGAGACAGAGGAAAAATCCTACATCAGCAAAACCTTCGGAGGCCAAAGCCTGTGTGGCGAGCGCGAAAAGCGCATCTAAACAACCTCGCGCAATTCTGAAATCCGATATAAACGTTGGCGTTAACAAAGCGCTAGATCGTCTATACGCGCTCGTCAAGCTGCTAAGAACAGGAAGTGGGCCAATATGGAGGTCCCCAAGGAGCAGCCTGTCGGGAGAGACAACCAGAATGGAACTCTCACGACAATCGAGGAGCTACTAGGACTATTGGCGCAGAATGCTGAGCACATGAAAGAGCTCAAAGTGCCTCGAAAATAATGCTGCCAAACACGTACATGGCACATACGCAAGCGCCACTGCGAGTGCACTCACACCAAAGCCGGTTGCAACCCACCTTGCACTCCATTATCATTTCCTCGGAAAAAGAAGAAGAGACAGGAGATGAGGTGCTAGAGAGAGTGCGAAAAGCAGTTGGATGCAAAGGAAGGCTGGATAAAAGTCGAAAGGGTCAGAAAGGCCAAGAGACAAGAAGGATCATCCTCGGGTGCCCGACGACGGAGGATAGGGACAAGGCCATGCAGAGACTGGAATCCAGTCGCCTCGTTGTCGAGGGACGTCAAAACCCGAGACCCCCATGATCATCCTGAGAGATCTCTTGAGTATCAACTCGGATGAGGAGGTACTCAAGGCTCTCAGGAGGCAAACGGGGCGGTCTTGACGGTCTCGCCAAGGAGGATGACAGGATCAGGTCAAAATACCGGAGGAGGGCCAGAAACCCCCACACGTGCACACCTGGTGCTGTCGGTTGCCCCCCAAAATATGGAGGAAAGCGACAGAACCTAGGAGCACTGCGAGTGGCCTGCAGATGTGGTAAAGGTCTCAGACCAGTCGCCCCTGGTGCATGCTCTCGGTGCTTGGCGTACGGCCACACCAAGAAGTACTGCACCGAAGGGGAGCCTGAGGTCTGCAGCCACTGTGGGGGTCCACAATGTGAAGGCAAACTGTGAGCAGTGGGCGGTTAATGTTACCCCTAACTGCAAGAATTGCGTTAGAGCTAAGATTAGCCGGTCAGAGCATAATGCTTTTAGTGATGAATGTCCAATACGTAGGCGGTGGGAGTCGTTGGCCCGCTCGACTATAGCATATTGCTAGAATTGACACGGAGAACTCGGTGTACCGCGTGCTCCAGGCAAATGTTATGCGGAAGAAGCTTGCCACTCAAGAACTACTCATAGAAGCAGCAAAACGGAAAGTGACAGCCGTCTTAATTCAGGAGCCATATGTCGGTGCGGCTCGGAGTATGAGGAGTTATCCAGGTGTGAGGATCTTCCAAAACGATGCGCCAGGGGAAGGAACCGTAAAGGCAGGAATAGCCATATTAGATGACAGCATCGACGTAGTCCAGCATCCTAAATGGACCACAAACAACATAGTGGTCTTGGGGCTGGCTACCAAGGCGTGGAAAATCACACTGGTCTCCTACTACTTCGAGCCGGACAGACCTATGAGTCCCTACATCCGCCAGCTCAAAGCTATATCCGGGAAACCTGGGATAGGCAGGATAATTGCAGGCGGAGACACGAACGCCTGGAACACATGGTGGGGTAGTGCGACGACAAACGCCCGAGGAGACGAATTGATGGAGGCCCTGGACGAGCTTGGCCTTCAGGTGCTGAACGTGGGAGACACGCCTACTTTCGATACCATTAGAGGTGGTCAGCGTTATCATAGTCACGTTGACGTAACCATATGCAGCCAAAACGCACTCGGACTGGTCGAGGATTGGAAGGTAGTCGAAGGCCTCACGAGTTCGGACCACAATGGGATCTCTTTCGGAATTCGGCTTGTTAAATCTCAAGGTGTAAACATTAGAAGAACAACTAGAAAAATAATACAAAAAAAGCAAACTGGAGTCAATTCCATGAGAAACTAAATTCACTAAAACTAGAACAAAATATCACAGGGGATGCAGACAATATTGGAACAACAGAACAATTAGAAGAAATGTTAAATAAATACACAAAAATAATAACCGAAGCATGTACTGCATCCATACCAACAAAAAAGTCAGGGCAACATCTGAAGATCCCATGGTGGTCCGAACACCTGGAAAAGTTAATGCGGGAAACGACCACAAAGAGGCGTCGTATAAGGTGCGCCGCGCCGATCAGGAGAACCTGGGTAATCAACGAATACCTTAAAAGTAAAGAGAAGTACGAAAATGAAGCCAAGAAAGCACAAATATCTAGCTGGAAAGCTTCTGCGAGAAACAGGACAAGGAAGGAATGTGGGAGGGAATATACAGAGTAATAGGAAGGACGACAAAAAGAGCAGAAGACATACCGCTAAAATGGAACGGCGTTCAACTGGACGCGGAAGGGTCGGCAAAACTCCTGGCTGAGGTGTTTTACCCGGAAGACTCGAGTGAGACCGACACGCTTCAACAAGCGGACGTAAGACAGAGAGCCAGCAGGGTGAGCGGCGGAGCTTGCGGAATCCCACAGGATCCGCCATTCACCATCCTGGAACTACAGCTCTCGCTCGAGTCATTTAATCCGAAAAAAGCACGGGAGCAGACGGGTTCACTGCCGACATCTGTAGCCACGCCATCAACAACCAACCTGATTTGTTCCTTGCCATCGCAAACCGGTGCCTCAAACTACACTACTTTCCAAAAATATGGAAGGAGGCAGTAGTGATCGCCCTCCCAAAACCAGGCAAAAAAGACTACGCTCATCCAAAATCGTACAGGCCTTTGGGTTACTCCCGTGTTGGGCAAAATACTGGAAAGATGGTGGTGGCTAGACTTCGGCCCATCTTCTTCCACGTATTAGTGCAAACCAGTACGGGTTTATGCCCCAAAGGAGCTGCGAAGACGCCCTCTATAACTCATCCAACACATCCGATCTAAGTTGGATGACAAAAAGATTGTAACTCTGGTTGTCATTGGATATAGAGGGTGCCTTCGACAACGCCTGGTGGCCTGCCATAAGGATACGTTAGTCGAAGAGGAATGCCCTGAGGGTTCCTGCGCAGACTAATAAAACAGCTACCTGGAAGACCGACGAGTCGGTAAGGTACGCTGGAAGAGAACATGGATGTAACACCACCAAAGGCTGCGTGCAAGGTTCCATCGGAGGTCCTATCCTTGGAATTTGCTATTGGACTCTCTTCTAAGGGATGGGAGAAAGAAGGTATTTGTGCAGGCTTTCGCTGATGATGTTGTGTTAGGATTCCACGGTGACAAAGCAGTCGAAATTGAGAGACAAGCCAATGTCGCTCTCGACTATGCTCAGAAGTGGGCATCGCGCATAAACTCAAATTCGCACCAACAAGACCAAACGCCATGATAGTGACGAACAAGCTAAAGCACGATACACCGCGACTGAGCATGGGCGGGACTGAGATAGCCATTAGTCACGAATTAAAATATTAGGACTCATAATAGACAATACACTTACCTTTAACGCACACGTAAATCATATTGCAAGAAAACTGTGGGACTTACAAACAACTCTCCAGGGCAGCCAGGGTGAGCTGGGGACTCACCCTGAAATAATTTCACACGATTACATTCAGTAATAGAACCGATGGGCTGTACGCCGCCAGCGCGTGGGAACCGGCGGTCCATAAGCTGGGCGTGAGAAAGAGGCTGAACTTATTCAGCGTAGCTTCTCCCAAACAATTTGCAAGGCCTACCGCACGGTCTCCCTTCATTCGGCCTCGTCCTGGCGGGGATACTCCCCCTTGACACCGCGTTGCGCGAGGCCCGCACGCTTTACAGAGCCAGAGGGGGGGTCCGCTCCCGGACCTGGCGGGAGGGAGATCGAGCGATTGGCCCCTGTTCCGACTGCCACCCTCCGGCAGAACATATGTGCCTGAGGTTCCTGAATCTGGAGACGAGCTGACCAGGTCCAGGAAACGCTGAACAGCGCAGCCCTTCAGATGTATACAGATGGCAGTAAGATTGAGGGTAAGGTGGGGGCCGCAATCAACCCTGTGGAGTGGCGGGGCCGAAAACTCGTGCCGTCAAATTACCTTGCCATCATACTGCACCGTCTACCAGGCGGAACTTCTGGCATATGCAAGGCCACAGAGCTAGCACTCGGGCACAGGGCAAACTCATTTGGGATTTATAGTGATTCTAGGCAGCGTTGCAAACAATCACTAACCCCAACTCCCTCCATCCACTCGCAGTAGCAGCCAGGAAAAATATAAAATCCCTTTCCGACCGAAATAAGGAACTTGCCCTTTTTTGGATAAAGGCACACGCGGGGATGGAGGGAAATGAACGTGCAGACCAGCTGGCAAAGGAGGCAGCCTTGAGACTGAAGCGGGCTCCCGACTATGATCTTTGTCCGGTTTCATTCGTCAAGAGAAAAATCCGTAAGGACTCTCTTGACGAGTGGAACCGGAGGTACCTGGCCGGAGAGACCGCTTCGGTCACAAGGCTCTTCTTTCCAACGCGGTGGAGGCGTACAGGATTGTCGGAACTTTCACACCAACAAAATTTTGACCCAAGTATTCACCGGACATGGGGGGTTCTCTGAATATCTGTATAGGTTTAAGCTCGCGGAGAGCCCAGCTTGCCCTCGCGACCCAAGCAAAGTAGAAAATGTCCCACATATTCTGTCAGAATGTCCCATTTACGCCATAGTGAGGCACAACTTAGAAAGTAAGATTAATAGTACAATAAACGTAAATAATTTTAGTTATATAATGAAGAGTAGAAATAGAAAAGATTTTTTAGACCTTTGTATATCTATCGTAAAAATAGTAAATAGTAAAAATAAGGGGATACAATATGAAACCACAATAATATAGATTATTGTTGGCATTCATATAGGATTAAGAATAGAAGATAAAGTAGAAGATAAGAAATTAGAAATAAGATCTACGAAAGGCACGCAACTAAGTTTAAGAACAATAGATATAAGTGTCCATAATTTAGATTTAAGCAGCAATAGAGTAGAGTTAAAGAAGTTCATGGAAGACAAGGTCTCCATA
>JAOYRS010000137.1:0-33507 GCA_032432895.1 Dryadula phaetusa | reverse complement strand
ACACGCACATGTGTGTCTGTATATACATATGTACACTGTCGTGCTGCAGGGCATCATGTCACCGAACAGCGACCTCAGAGCGGGTGAAGCCGCATCGGTGCTGTTCAGGTTCGCGAGATGCCCGGAGTACCTGGTGAGGGGTCGCAGGTTGTTATTCACGGCGGGGCTGGGGACCAGGTGAGTTCGCTTTTCAGTTAATAATATTGATTTTTCTTTATTCCAATGTAATCACTCCCCCGAGTGGGAATCGAACCCTCGACCGATCGGCTTCAAAATAATAAAATAATATTTAAAATTATTGTAACTATACCACGTGCCTTGTGTGCACAAACGCACAGACAAACAGATTTCGAAATAATCGCTTTGCATTGTATTACATATAGATAAATTGTTACCAACAATATTCTTCCTCACACACCTTCCTTAGATATAAATGGAAACAGACAGTCAGACAAAGAATGTGTATATTTTTTGTATATTTCTTCCTAAACAATTGCTCCATTGTTACAAATGCTGAATACTTTCCACAGTAGCAGGTTCGAGTCCGGCGCCTGTTTCATTGTGTAACGTTTGTTCCAGGGCCATAGGCCGCGTCACACAAACCTTCCCGTATGTACCTTGAAGGAGAAGAAACAAATATAAAGGAGATGAAGACACCTTTAAAAACATTCATTTTCTCTCCAAAGTTCGAACCCCACTACCTTTTGGTGCGAGTGGTTTCTTCTTTTAGAGTATTTTTACTCTAAAAGAAGATATATTGTTTTGTTAATGCAAATATATGTATATGTGTGTGTGTGTGTCTCTTTCTCACTCTCCTTTTTTCCTTTTTTTTAATGTGTAAATTGTTTACTAACAACGTGTGTGTATTACACACTGTGTGTGTGTGTGTTTCTATTTGTTTTTTTATCATCGACGAATATTGTGTGTGATTTATTAAAGTTAGGAAATTATTAAAATAAGTATTAAAAAATGTATTTTTTTCATAGTTTTAACCGATTCGTTTGTTCTGATATTGTGGTGTAAAACTGACAACAATAAACAGACGTATGGGGTTCGGTGCTCGTCGGAGGTGTTGTTATTGAAGCACCTCGGGAGTAATGGTGGATGTTGTGTTTTGATTGTGTTTTGTTCAATGCCGTTTGTATATGTATGTACATATGTACGTGATCTGTCAAAACTTTGATATAATAATTCAAATTAAAAAAAAAAAATCTTTAAAAATAATATTTTTTTTCTTAATATATAAATAATTGAAAATTGACATTGTATTAATGAAAATATTATAAATAAAGAAAAAACTTTATACCAAAATGTCTTTTTGTTTCACGCTTTTATCTCGCGGATCTTAACGCCGCGTTTTGTCTCCCCTTAAATTAAAAAAATAAACACCTCTCACACACACACACACACTCACTACCATACGCTCGACGTACACTTGTGTGCATAGTGAGGTACACGTCGCCATGGCAACGGGTTTGTTGGCTGATCAAATTCACAAGTATCTGTTCACCGCCTTATCAATGCTTTTTGTAAGAAAAAAAGTATTGTTTTAATTTTTTATTAGTTTAAATGAAATTTGTAAGTAAAATTCGTTGTAAAAGTGTTTGAACACAACAAACGTCACTCCTAAAGCACAAGGCAGCAGGTCCAGTTGCGGTCGCTTCAGATCAGTCAGTCGGTCACTCCCGCTCCTGTCATGCTAGCTAGTCGCTTGCAGCGCGCGGCCGTGTTCCCGTGAGCTGCGTGCGCGGCGCGGGGCTGGCGGCGCTGCACGCCTACCTGCTGGCGCTGCAGCCGCCGCACCGCGACGCCGCCACGCCAGACGTCAGTGCCCGCCACTACTGCTCACTATCACTCATACCACACATCGTCGTTGTAATGTTGGAATGAATTTTGTGTGTTCTTTAGGAGACGTGCGAGTTTCAAATAGACGAGATATTCCACGTGGGCGAGTCCAGTGGGCCGGTGGTCGGGGGTTTGTTGGCGAGGGGGCAGTTGTTCGAAGGAGACGAGCTGATTATCGGTGAGCGGAGGGTTTTCAAAGTGTCAATTTCCACTATATATCTAAAATATGTAAACAACATTGGAATCCTGTTTGAAAATTCTCCTATATACCTCCTTTCCTATAGCAAAACTCTTCAACTACCATAGCCAATATATTACGAGCTAACTCTGAATAAAGAAATTCATTATTTCTATCGCGTCTATATTCGTACGGGCCTTTGCTCTCACTGTAGGACGCCTTATCATTATTATTGAGATATCAGTATGTTAGTATGTTCGAATCCTGTTTGAAAATTCCTCTTTATTTATATTTTAGCACCTCACACGGCATTTAAAGAAAAAAAAATTACAAATATATATATTTTCCGATAACAATTAGCTGATTTATTACATTCATTTTTTGGGAATAAGTTTTATTTTAAATAACGTTTTTTTTTTTAAAAAAATGACAGACAGAAATACATGCAGAATAAAAAAAACCTAGGTATACTTAATTTAAACAGAAAAGACAAAAAAAGCTATTTAAAAGCTAACACGCTAACACACCGTATTTATCACACTTGCTCCTCTCGTCTCTCGCACGCATGTATGTCTGTCTGTACACGCGTCTGTTCGCACCCAACAAGGCCCCCTCGACACGGGCGAGTTCGTGAGCATCTCGGTGTGCACCATCTACCGCAACCGCGTGCGGTGCGGCGCCGCGCGCGCCGGACACTCGGCGTCGCTGGGGCTGAGCGCCGCGCCGCCGGCGTTGCGCGCCGGCATGGTGCTGCTCGCGCCGCCGCAGCAGCCCCCGCGCGGCCGCCCCGCGTGGGGCTCCTGCGCGGGGGGCTGCGGCCCTCAGGTGAGGTCGCGCTTGTTTGATTTCACTTTCGGTCTAAGATAAGGCAAAGTGCGGCGTTGAGTTGCGCCACTCTAGACGCAATGGAATCGAGCCATCGATTGCTGTATGTTTTTCTTAAAGATTGTTTAATGTTTTTTTTACGTTTTTCTTAAAGATTATTTAGTCATAAGTATTCAAATTTCACACTTCATTGCTGTTTTTGTTGTTTATTCTTCACCATGCACCATTCGCTATACAACTTCTTATAGCAGACGAAGGAGTCGATGGCGTCTCCACAGACGGACAAAAACAGGAAGAACGCGAGACGCCAGAACAAAAACATCCTCCAGGACATAGCCAACGTCCAGAACAGCCTCGCCAAGCCCCTGGACGCGAGGAACACCAACCTGTACCTGGAGAGCCAGTACACCTGCAAGACGGACAGGGAGAGGAACGAGGATAGGGAGTTTGACAAGTGCAAGTGCGAGGGTCTGGTGTTCCTCGAGGACCCCAACGACCCGAGGGGTTGTATTTATTTTCAGGTCGGTACATAGGTATGTCTTTTAAACGTTTGTTTTTCGCAATCCGGGAATCGAACTGACATCGCGCTTCGCTCGTGTCGTCCCACAGGCGTCGGTGCACGTGTTGAGGCACTCCACCTGCATCTCTCCCGGCTTCCAGTGCTCCGTGCATGTGGGGAACGTGCGGCAGACCGCCATCATCGAGGTGAGCGGTTGCTTATTATATATATATGTATGTATGTATGTATATACAAACACGCACATGTGTGTCTGTATATACATATGTACACTGTCGTGCTGCAGGGCATCATGTCACCGAACAGCGTCCTCAGAGCGGGTGAAGCCGCATCGGTGCTGTTCAGGTTCGCGAGATGCCCGGAGTACCTGGTGAGGGGTCGCAGGTTGTTATTCACGGCGGGGCTGGGGACCAGGTGAGTTCGCTTTTCATTTAATAATATTGATTTTTCTTTATTCCAATGTAATCACTCCCCCGAGTGGGAATCGAACCCTCGACCGATCGGCTTCAAAATAATAAAATAATATTTAAAATTATTGTAACTATACCACGTGACGTGTGTGCACAAACGCACAGACAAACAGATTTCGAAATAATCGCTTTGCATTGTATTACATATAGATAAATTGTTACCAACAATATTCTTCCTCACACACCTTCCTTATATATAAATGGAAACAGACAGTCAGACAAAGAATGTGTATATTTTTTGTATATTTCTTCCTAAACAATTGCTCCATTGTTACAAATGCTGAATACTTTCCACAGTAGCAGGTTCGAGTCCGGCGCCTGTTTCATTGTGTAACGTTTGTTCCAGGGCCATAGGCCGCGTCACACAAACCTTCCCGTATGTACCTTGAAGGAGAAGAAACAAATATAAAGGAGATGAAGACACCTTTAAAAACATTCATTTTCTCTCCAAAGTTCGAACCCCACTACCTTTTGGTGCGAGTGGTTTCTTCTTTTAGAGTATTTTTACTCTAAAAGAAGATATATTGTTTTGTTAATGCAAATATATGTATATGTGTGTGTGTGTGTGTCTCTTTCTCACTCTCATTTATTCATTTTTTTAATGTGTAAATTATTAAGTAGCAACGTGTGTGTGTATTACACACTGTGTGTGTGTGTTTCTATTTGTTTTTTTATCATCGACGAATGTTGTGTGTGATTTATTAAAGTTAGGAAATTATTAAAATAAGTATTAAAAAATGTATTTTTTTCATAGTTTTAACCGATTCGTTTGTTCTGATATTGTGGTGTAAAACTGACAACAATAAACAGACGTATGGAGTTCGGTGCTCGTCGGAGGTGTTGTTATTGAAGCACCTCGGGAGTAATGGTGGATGTTGTGTTTTGATTGTGTTTTGTTCAATGCCGTTTGTATATGTATGTACATATGTACGTGATCTGTCAAAACTTTGATATAATAATTCAAATTAAAAAAATAAATCTTTAAAATTAATATTTTTTTTCTTTTTATATAAATAATTGAAAATTGACATTGTATTAATGAAAATATTATAAATAAAGAAAAAACTTTATACCAAAATGTCTTTTTGTTTCACGCTTTTATCTCGCGGATCTTAACGCCGCGTTTTGTCTCCCCTTAAATTAAAAAAATAAACACCTCTCACACACACACACACACTCACTACCATACGCTCGACGTACACTTGTGTGCATAGTGAGGTACACGTCGCCATGGCAACGGGTTTGTTGGCTGATCAAATTCACAAGTATCTGTTCACCGCCTTATCAATGCTTTTTGTAAGAAAAAAAGTATTGTTTTAATTTTTTATTAGTTTAAATGAAATTTGTAAGTAAAATTCGTTGTAAAAGTGTTTGAACACAACAAACGTCACTCCTAAAGCACAAGGCAGCAGGTCCAGTTGCGGTCGCTTCAGATCAGTCAGTCGGTCACTCCCGCTCCTGTCATGCTAGCTAGTCGCTTGCAGCGCGCGGCCGTGTTCCCGTGAGCTGCGTGCGCGGCGCGGGGCTGGCGGCGCTGCACGCCTACCTGCTGGCGCTGCAGCCGCCGCACCGCGACGCCGCCACGCCAGACGTCAGTGCCCGCCACTACTGCTCACTATCACTCATACCACACATCGTCGTTGTAATGTTGGAATGAATTTTGTGTGTTCTTTAGGAGACGTGCGAGTTTCAAATAGACGAGATATTCCACGTGGGCGAGTCCAGTGGGCCGGTGGTCGGGGGTTTGTTGGCGAGGGGGCAGTTGTTCGAAGGAGACGAGCTGATTATCGGTGAGCGGAGGGTTTTCAAAGTGTCAATTTCCACTATATATCTAAAATATGTAAACAACATTGGAATCCTGTTTGAAAATTCTCCTATATACCTCCTTTCCTATAGCAAAACTCTTCACCTACCATAGCCAATACATTACGACCTAACTCTAAATAAAGAAATTCATTATTTTTGTCGCGTCTATATTCGTACGGGCCTTTGCTCTCACTGTAGGACGCCTTATCATTATTATTGAGATACCAGTATGTTACTATGTTCGAATCCTGTTTGAAAATTCCTCTTTATTTATATTTAGCACCTCACACGGCATTTAAAGAAAAAAAAATTACAAATATATATATTTTCCGATAACAATTAGCTGATTTATTACATTCATATTTTGGGAATAAGTTTTATTTTAAATAACGTTTTTTTTTTTTTAAAAAAATGACAGAAATACGTACAGAATAAAAAAACCTAGGTATCCTTAATTTAAACAGAAAAGACAAAAAAAAAGCTATTTAAAAACTAACACGCTAACACACCGTATTTATCACACTTGCTCCTCTCGTCTCTCGCACGCATGTATGTCTGTCTGTACACGCGTCTGTTCGCACCCAACAAGGCCCCCTCGACACGGGCGAGTTCGTGAGCATCTCGGTGTGCACCATCTACCGCAACCGCGTGCGGTGCGGCGCCGCGCGCGCCGGACACTCGGCGTCGCTGGGGCTGAGCGCCGCGCCGCCGGCGTTGCGCGCCGGCATGGTGCTGCTCGCGCCGCCGCAGCAGCCCCCGCGCGGCCGCCCCGCGTGGGGCTCCTGCGCGGGGGGCTGCGGCCCTCAGGTGAGGTCGCGCTTGTTGTTTGATTTCACTTTCGGTCTAAGATAAGGCAAAGTGCGGCGTTGAGTTGCGCCACTCTAGACGCAATGGAATCGAGCCATCGATTGCTGTATGTTTTTCTTAAAGATTATTTAATGTTTTTTTTACGTTTTTCTTAAAGATTATTTAGTCATAAGTATTCAAATTTCACACTTCATTGCTGTTTTTGTTGTTTATTCTTCACCATGCACCATTCGCTATACAACTTCTTATAGCAGACGAAGGAGTCGATGGCGTCTCCACAGACGGACAAAAACAGGAAGAACGCGAGACGCCAGAACAAAAACATCCTCCAGGACATAGCCAACGTCCAGAACAGCCTCGCCAAGCCCCTGGACGCGAGGAACACCAACCTGTACCTGGAGAGCCAGTACACCTGCAAGACGGACAGGGAGAGGAACGAGGATAGGGAGTTTGACAAGTGCAAGTGCGAGGGTCTGGTGTTCCTCGAGGACCCCAACGACCCGAGGGGTTGTATTTATTTTCAGGTCGGTACATAGGTATGTCTTTTAAACGTTTGTTTTTCGCAATCCGGGAATCGAACTGACATCGCGCTTCGCTCGTGTCGTCCCACAGGCGTCGGTGCACGTGTTGAGGCACTCCACCTGCATCTCTCCCGGCTTCCAGTGCTCCGTGCATGTGGGGAACGTGCGGCAGACCGCCATCATCGAGGTGAGCGGTTGCTTATTATATATATATATGTATGTATGTATGTATATACAAACACGCACATGTGTGTCTGTATATACATATGTACACTGTCGTGCTGCAGGGCATCATGTCACCGAACAGCGTCCTCAGAGCGGGTGAAGCCGCATCGGTGCTGTTCAGGTTCGCGAGATGCCCGGAGTACCTGGTGAGGGGTCGCAGGTTGTTATTCACGGCGGGGCTGGGGACCAGGTGAGTTCGCTTTTCATTTAATAATATTGATTTTTCTTTATTCCAATGTAATCACTCCCCCGAGTGGGAATCGAACCCTCGACCGATCGGCTTCAAAATAATAAAATAATATTTAAAATTATTGTAACTATACCACGTGACTTGTGTGCACAAACGCACAGACAAACAGATTTCAAAATAATCGCTTTGCATTGTATTACATATAGATAAATTGTTACCAACAATATTCTTCCTCACACACCTTCCTTATATATAAATGGAAACAGACAGTCAGACAAAGAATGTGTATATTTTTTGTGGATTTCTTCCTAAACAATTGCTCCATTGTTACAAATGCTGAATACTTTCCACAGTAGCAGGTTCGAGTCCGGCGCCTGTTTCATTGTGTAACGTTTGTTCCAGGGCCATAGGCCGCGTCACACAAACCTTCCCGTATGTACCTTGAAGGAGAAGAAACAAATATAAAGGAGATGAAGACACCTTTAAAAACATTCATTTTCTCTCCAAAGTTCGAACCCCACTACCTTTTGGTGCGAGTGGTTTCTTCTTTTAGAGTATTTTTACTCTAAAAGAAGATATATTGTTTTGTTAATGCAAATATATGTATATGTGTGTGTGTGTGTGTCTCTTTCTCACTCTCCTTTTTTCCTTTTTTTTAATGTGTAAATTGTTTACTAACAACGTGTGTGTATTACACACTGTGTGTGTGTGTTTCTATTTGTTTTTTTTTATCGACGACGAATATTGTGTGTGATTTATTAAAGTTATGAAATTATTAAAATAAGTATTAAAAAATGTATTCTTTCCATAGTTTTAACCGATTCGTTTGTTCTGATATTGTGGTGTAAAACTGACAACAATAAACAGACGTATGGAGTTCGGTGCTCGTCGGAGGTGTTGTTATTGAAGCACCTCGGGAGTAATGGTGGATGTTGTGTTTTGATTGTGTTTTGTTCAATGCCGTTTGTATATGTATGTACATATGTACGTGATCTGTCAAAACTTTGATATAATAATTCAAATTAAAAAAATAAATCTTTAAAATTAATATTTTTTTTCTTTTTATATAAATAATTGAAAATTGACATTGTATTAATGAAAATATTATAAATAAAGAAAAAACTTTATACCAAAATGTCTTTTTGTTTCACGCTTTTATCTCGCGGATCTTAACGCCGCGTTTTGTCTCCCCTTAAATTAAAAAAATAAACACCTCTCACACACACACACACACTCACTACCATACGCTCGACGTACACTTGTGTGCATAGTGAGGTACACGTCGCCATGGCAACGGGTTTGTTGGCTGATCAAATTCACAAGTATCTGTTCACCGCCTTATCAATGCTTTTTGTAAGAAAAAAAGTATTGTTTTAATTTTTTATTAGTTTAAATGAAATTTGTAAGTAAAATTCGTTGTAAAAGTGTTTGAACACAACAAACGTCACTCCTAAAGCACAAGGCAGCAGGTCCAGTTGCGGTCGCTTCAGATCAGTCAGTCGGTCACTCCCGCTCCTGTCATGCTAGCTAGTCGCTTGCAGCGCGCGGCCGTGTTCCCGTGAGCTGCGTGCGCGGCGCGGGGCTGGCGGCGCTGCACGCCTACCTGCTGGCGCTGCAGCCGCCGCACCGCGACGCCGCCACGCCAGACGTCAGTGCCCGCCACTACTGCTCACTATCACTCATACCACACATCGTCGTTGTAATGTTGGAATGAATTTTGTGTGTTCTTTAGGAGACGTGCGAGTTTCAAATAGACGAGATATTCCACGTGGGCGAGTCCAGTGGGCCGGTGGTCGGGGGTTTGTTGGCGAGGGGGCAGTTGTTCGAAGGAGACGAGCTGATTATCGGTGAGCGGAGGGTTTTCAAAGTGTCAATTTCCACTATATATCTAAAATATGTAAACAACATTGGAATCCTGTTTGAAAATTCTCCTATATACCTCCTTTCCTATAGCAAAACTCTTCAACTACCATAGCCAATACATTACGACCTAACTCTGAATAAAGAAATTCATTATTTTTGTCGCGTCTATATTCGTACGGGCCTTTGCTCTCACTGTAGGACGCCTTATCATTATTATTGAGATATCAGTATGTTACTATGTTCGAATCCTGTTTGAAAATTCCTCTTTATTTATATTTTAGCACCTCACACGGCATTTAAAGAAAAAAAAATTACAAATATATATTTTTTCCGATAACAATTAGCTAATTTATTACATTTTTTTTTTGGGAATAAGTTTTATTTTAAATAACGTTTTTTTTTTAAAAATGACAGACAGAAATACGTACAGAATAAAAAAACCTAGGTATACTTAATTTAAACAGAAAAGACAAAAAAAGCTATTTAAAAACTAACACGCTAACACACCGTATTTATCACACTTGCTCCTCTCGTCTCTCGAACGAATGTATGTCTGTCTGTACACGCGTCTGTTCGCACCCAACAAGGCCCCCTCGACACGGGCGAGTTCGTGAGCATCTCGGTGTGCACCATCTACCGCAACCGCGTGCGGTGCGGCGCCGCGCGCGCCGGACACTCGGCGTCGCTGGGGCTGAGCGCCGCGCCGCCGGCGTTGCGCGCCGGCATGGTGCTGCTCGCGCCGCCGCAGCAGCCCCCGCGCGGCCGCCCCGCGTGGGGCTCCTGCGCGGGGGGCTGCGGCCCTCAGGTGAGGTCGCGCTTGTTTGATTTCACTTTCGGTCTAAGATAAGGCAAAGTGCGGCGTTGAGTTGCGCCACTCTAGACGCAATGGAATCGAGCCATCGATTGCTGTATGTTTTTCTTAAAGATTATTTAATGTTTTTTTTACGTTTTTCTTAAAGATTATTTAGTCATAAGTATTCAAATTTCACACTTCATTGCTGTTTTTGTTGTTTATTCTTCACCATGCACCATTCGCTATACAACTTCTTACAGCAGACGAAGGAGTCGATGGCGTCTCCACAGACGGACAAAAACAGGAAGAACGCGAGACGCCAGAACAAAAACATCCTCCAGGACATAGCCAACGTCCAGAACAGCCTCGCCAAGCCCCTGGACGCGAGGAACACCAACCTGTACCTGGAGAGCCAGTACACCTGCAAGACGGACAGGGAGAGGAACGAGGATAGGGAGTTTGACAAGTGCAAGTGCGAGGGTCTGGTGTTCCTCGAGGACCCCAACGACCCGAGGGGTTGTATTTATTTTCAGGTCGGTACATAGGTATGTCTTTTAAACGTTTGTTTTTCGCAATCCGGGAATCGAACTGACATCGCGCTTCGCTCGTGTCGTCCCACAGGCGTCGGTGCACGTGTTGAGGCACTCCACCTGCATCTCTCCCGGCTTCCAGTGCTCCGTGCATGTGGGGAACGTGCGGCAGACCGCCATCATCGAGGTGAGCGGTTGCTTATTATATATATATGTATGTATGTATATACAAACACGCACATGTGTGTCTGTATATACATACATATGTACACTGTCGTGCTGCAGGGCATCATGTCACCGAACAGCGTCCTCAGAGCGGGTGAAGCCGCATCGGTGCTGTTCAGGTTCGCGAGATGCCCGGAGTACCTGGTGAGGGGTCGCAGGTTGTTATTCACGGCGGGGCTGGGGACCAGGTGAGTTCGCTTTTCATTTAATAATATTGATTTTTCTTTATTCCAATGTAATCACTCCCCCGAGTGGGAATCGAACCCTCGACCGATCGGCTTCAAAATAATAAAATAATATTTAAAATTATTGTAACTATACCACGTGACGTGTGTGCACAAACGCACAGACAAACAGATTTCGAAATAATCGCTTTGCATTGTATTACATATAGATAAATTGTTACCAACAATATTCTTCCTCACACACCTTCCTTATATATAAATGGAAACAGACAGTCAGACAAAGAATGTGTATATTTTTTGTATATTTCTTCCTAAACAATTGCTCCATTGTTACAAATGCTGAATACTTTCCACAGTAGCAGGTTCGAGTCCGGCGCCTGTTTCATTGTGTAACGTTTGTTCCAGGGCCATAGGCCGCGTCACACAAACCTTCCCGTATGTACCTTGAAGGAGAAGAAACAAATATAAAGGAGATGAAGACACCTTTAAAAACATTCATTTTCTCTCCAAAGTTCGAACCCCACTACTTTTTGGTGCGAGTGGTTTCTTCTTTTAGAGTATTTTTACTCTAAAAGAAGATATATTGTTTTGTTAATGCAAATATATGTATATGTGTGTGTGTGTGTGTCTCTTTCTCACTCTCCTTTTTTCCTTTTTTTTAATGTGTAAATTGTTTACTAACAACGTGTGTGTATTACACACTGTGTGTGTGTGTGTGTGTTTCTATTTGTTTTTTTATCATCGACGAATATTGTGTGTGATTTATTAAAGTTAGGAAATTATTAAAATAAGTATTAAAAAATGTATTTTTTTCATAGTTTTAACCGATTCGTTTGTTCTGATATTGTGGTGTAAAACTGACAACAATAAACAGACGTATGGAGTTCGGTGCTCGTCGGAGGTGTTGTTATTGAAGCACCTCGGGAGTAATGGTGGATGTTGTGTTTTGATTGTGTTTTTTTCAATGCCCTTTGTATATGTACATATGTACGTACGTGATCTGTCAAAACTTTGATATAATAATTCAAATTAAAAAAAATAAATCTTTAAAATTAATATTTTTTTTCTTTTTATATAAATAATTGAAAATTGACATTGTATTAATGAAAATATTATAAATAAAGAAAAAACTTTATACCAAAATGTCTTTTTGTTTCACGCTTTTATCTCGCGGATCTTAACGCCGCGTTTTGTCTCCCCTTAAATTAAAAAAATAAACACCTCTCACACACACACACACACTCACTACCATACGCTCGACGTACACTTGTGTGCATAGTGAGGTACACGTCGCCATGGCAACGGGTTTGTTGGCTGATCAAATTCACAAGTATCTGTTCACCGCCTTATCAATGCTTTTTGTAAGAAAAAAAGTATTGTTTTAATTTTTTATTAGTTTAAATGAAATTTGTAAGTAAAATTCGTTGTAAAAGTGTTTGAACACAACAAACGTCACTCCTAAAGCACAAGGCAGCAGGTCCAGTTGCGGTCGCTTCAGATCAGTCAGTCGGTCACTCCCGCTCCTGTCATGCTAGCTAGTCGCTTGCAGCGCGCGGCCGTGTTCCCGTGAGCTGCGTGCGCGGCGCGGGGCTGGCGGCGCTGCACGCCTACCTGCTGGCGCTGCAGCCGCCGCACCGCGACGCCGCCACGCCAGACGTCAGTGCCCGCCACTACTGCTCACTATCACTCATACCACACATCGTCGTTGTAATGTTGGAATGAATTTTGTGTGTTCTTTAGGAGACGTGCGAGTTTCAAATAGACGAGATATTCCACGTGGGCGAGTCCAGTGGGCCGGTGGTCGGGGGTTTGTTGGCGAGGGGGCAGTTGTTCGAAGGAGACGAGCTGATTATCGGTGAGCGGAGGGTTTTCAAAGTGTCAATTTCCACTATATATCTAAAATATGTAAACAACATTGGAATCCTGTTTGAAAATTCTCCTATATACCTCCTTTCCTATAGCAAAACTCTTCAACTACCATATCCAATATATTACGACCTAACTCTGAATAAAGAAATTCATTATTTCTATCGCGTCTATATTCGTACGGGCCTTTGCTCTCACTGTAGGACGCCTTATCATTATTATTGAGATACCAGTATGTTACTATGTTCGAATCCTGTTTGAAAATTCCTCTTTATTTATATTTTAGCACCTCACACGGCATTTAAAGAAAAAAAAATTACAAATATATATATTTTCCGATACAATTAGCTGATTTATTACATTCATATTTTGGGAATAAGTTTTATTTTAAATAACGTTTTTTTTTTAAAAAATGACAAACAGAAATACATGCAGAATAAAAAAAACCTAGGTATACTTAATTTAAACAGAAAAGACAATAAAAACTATTTAAAAGCTAACACGCTAACACACCGTATTTATCACACTTCCTCCTCTCGTCTCTCGCACGCATGTATGTCTGTCTGTACACGCGTCTGTTCGCACCCAACAAGGCCCCCTCGACACGGGCGAGTTCGTGAGCATCTCGGTGTGCACCATCTACCGCAACCGCGTGCGGTGCGGCGCCGCGCGCGCCGGACACTCGGCGTCGCTGGGGCTGAGCGCCGCGCCGCCGGCGTTGCGCGCCGGCATGGTGCTGCTCGCGCCGCCGCAGCAGCCCCCGCGCGGCCGCCCCGCGTGGGGCTCCTGCGCGGGGGGCTGCGGCCCTCAGGTGAGGTCGCGCTTGTTGTTTGATTTCACTTTCGGTCTAAGATAAGGCAAAGTGCGGCGTTGAGTTGCGCCACTCTAGACGCAATGGAATCGAGCCATCGATTGCTGTATGTTTTTCTTAAAGATTATTTAATGTTTTTTTTACGTTTTTCTTAAAGATTATTTAGTCATAAGTATTCAAATTTCACACTTCATTGCTGTTTTTGTTGTTTATTCTTCACCATGCACCATTCGCTATACAACTTCTTATAGCAGACGAAGGAGTCGATGGCGTCTCCACAGACGGACAAAAACAGGAAGAACGCGAGACGCCAGAACAAAAACATCCTCCAGGACATAGCCAACGTCCAGAACAGCCTCGCCAAGCCCCTGGACGCGAGGAACACCAACCTGTACCTGGAGAGCCAGTACACCTGCAAGACGGACAGGGAGAGGAACGAGGATAGGGAGTTTGACAAGTGCAAGTGCGAGGGTCTGGTGTTCCTCGAGGACCCCAACGACCCGAGGGGTTGTATTTATTTTCAGGTCGGTACATGGGTATGTCTTTTAAACGTTTGTTTTTCGCAATCCGGGAATCGAACTGACATCGCGCTTCGCTCGTGTCGTCCCACAGGCGTCGGTGCACGTGTTGAGGCACTCCACCTGCATCTCTCCCGGCTTCCAGTGCTCCGTGCATGTGGGGAACGTGCGGCAGACCGCCATCATCGAGGTGAGCGGTTGCTTATTATATATATATGTATGTATGTATGTATATACAAACACGCACATGTGTGTCTGTATATACATATGTACACTGTCGTGCTGCAGGGCATCATGTCACCGAACAGCGTCCTCAGAGCGGGTGAAGCCGCATCGGTGCTGTTCAGGTTCGCGAGATGCCCGGAGTACCTGGTGAGGGGTCGCAGGTTGTTATTCACGGCGGGGCTGGGGACCAGGTGAGTTCGCTTTTCATTTAATAATATTGATTTTTCTTTATTCCAATGTAATCACTCCCCCGAGTGGGAATCGAACCCTCGACCGATCGGCTTCAAAATAATAAAATAATATTTAAAATTATTGTAACTATACCACGTGACGTGTGTGCACAAACGCACAGACAAACAGATTTCGAAATAATCGCTTTGCATTGTATTACATATAGATAAATTGTTACCAACAATATTCTTCCTCACACACCTTCCTTATATATAAATGGAAACAGACAGTCAGACAAAGAATGTGTATATTTTTTGTATATTTCTTCCTAAACAATTGCTCCATTGTTACAAATGCTGAATACTTTCCACAGTAGCAGGTTCGAGTCCGGCGCCTGTTTCATTGTGTAACGTTTGTTCCAGGGCCATAGGCCGCGTCACACAAACCTTCCCGTATGTACCTTGAAGGAGAAGAAACAAATATAAAGGAGATGAAGACACCTTTAAAAACATTCATTTTCTCTCCAAAGTTCGAACCCCACTACCTTTTGGTGCGAGTGGTTTCTTCTTTTAGAGTATTTTTACTCTAAAAGAAGATATATTGTTTTGTTAATGCAAATATATGTATATGTGTGTGTGTGTGTGTCTCTTTCTCACTCTCCTTTTTTCCTTTTTTTTAATGTGTAAATTGTTTACTAACAACGTGTGTGTATTACACACTGTGTGTGTGTGTGTTTCTATTTGTTTTTTTATCATCGACGAATATTGTGTGTGATTTATTAAAGTTAGGAAATTATTAAAATAAGTATTAAAAAATGTATTTTTTCATAGTTTTAACCGATTCGTTTGTTCTGATATTGTGGTGTAAAACTGACAACAATAAACAGACGTATGGGGTTCGGTGCTCGTCGGAGGTGTTGTTATTGAAGCACCTCGGGAGTAATGGTGGATGTTGTGTTTTGATTGTGTTTTGTTCAATGCCGTTTGTATATGTATGTACATATGTACGTGATCTGTCAAAACTTTGATATAATAATTCAAATTAAAAAAAATAAATCTTTAAAATTAATATTTTTTTTCTTTTTATATAAATAATTGAAAATTGACATTGTATTAATGAAAATATTATAAATAAAGAAAAAACTTTATACCAAAATGTCTTTTTGTTTCACGCTTTTATCTCGCGGATCTTAACGCCGCGTTTTGTCTCCCCTTAAATTAAAAAAATAAACACCTCTCACACACACACACACACTCACTACCATACGCTCGACGTACACTTGTGTGCATAGTGAGGTACACGTCGCCATGGCAACGGGTTTGTTGGCTGATCAAATTCACAAGTATCTGTTCACCGCCTTATCAATGCTTTTTGTAAGAAAAAAAGTATTGTTTTAATTTTTTATTAGTTTAAATGAAATTTGTAAGTAAAATTCGTTGTAAAAGTGTTTGAACACAACAAACGTCACTCCTAAAGCACAAGGCAGCAGGTCCAGTTGCGGTCGCTTCAGATCAGTCAGTCGGTCACTCCCGCTCCTGTCATGCTAGCTAGTCGCTTGCAGCGCGCGGCCGTGTTCCCGTGAGCTGCGTGCGCGGCGCGGGGCTGGCGGCGCTGCACGCCTACCTGCTGGCGCTGCAGCCGCCGCACCGCGACGCCGCCACGCCAGACGTCAGTGCCCGCCACTACTGCTCACTATCACTCATACCACACATCGTCGTTGTAATGTTGGAATGAATTTTGTGTGTTCTTTAGGAGACGTGCGAGTTTCAAATAGACGAGATATTCCACGTGGGCGAGTCCAGTGGGCCGGTGGTCGGGGGTTTGATGGCGAGGGGGCAGTTGTTCGAAGGAGACGAGCTGATTATCGGTGAGCGGAGGGTTTTCAAAGTGTCAATTGCCACTATATATCTAAAATATGTAAACAACATTGGAATCCTGTTTGAAAATTCTCCTATATACCTCCTTTCCTATTACAAAACTCTTCAACTACCATATCCAATATATTACGAGCTAACTCTGAATAAAGAAATTCATTATTTCTATCGCGTCTATATTCGTACGGGCCTTTGCTCTCACTGTAGGACGCCTTATCATTATTATTGAGATATCAGTATGTTAGTATGTTCGAATCCTGTTTGAAAATTCCTCTTTATTTATATTTTAGCACCTCCCGCGGCATTTAAAGAAAAAAAAATTACAAATATATATATTTTCCGATACAATTAGCTGATTTATTACATTCATTTTTTGGGAATAAGTTTTATTTTAAATAACGTTTTTTTTTTTTTAAAATGACAGACAGAAATACATGCAGAATAAAAAAAACCTAGGTATACTTAATTTAAACAGAAAAGACAAAAAAAACTATTTAAAAGCTAACACGCTAACACACCGTATTTTGCACACTTGCGCCTCTCGTCTCTCGCACGCATGTATGTCTGTCTGTACACGCGTCTGGTCGCACCCCACAAGGCCCCCTCGACACGGGCGAGTTCGTGAGCATCTCGGTGTGCACCATCTACCGCAACCGCGTGCGGTGCGGCGCCGCGCGCGCCGGACACTCGGCGTCGCTGGGGCTGAGCGCCGCGCCGCCGGCGTTGCGCGCCGGCATGGTGCTGCTCGCGCCGCCGCAGCAGCCCCCGCGCGGCCGCCCCGCGTGGGGCTCCTGCGCGGGGGGCTGCGGCCCTCAGGTGAGGTCGCGCTTGTTTGTTTGATTTCACTTTCGGTCTAAGATAAGGCAAAGTGCGGCGTTGAGTTGCGCCACTCTAGACGCAATGGAATCGAGCCATCGATTGCTGTATGTTTTTCTTAAAGATTATTTAATGTTTTTTTTACGTTTTTCTTAAAGATTATTTAGTCATAAGTATTCAAATTTCACACTTCATTGCTGTTTTTGTTGTTTATTCTTCACCATGCACCATTCGCTATACAACTTCTTATAGCAGACGAAGGAGTCGATGGCGTCTCCACAGACGGACAAAAACAGGAAGAACGCGAGACGCCAGAACAAAAACATCCTCCAGGACATAGCCAACGTCCAGAACAGCCTCGCCAAGCCCCTGGACGCGAGGAACACCAACCTGTACCTGGAGAGCCAGTACACCTGCAAGACGGACAGGGAGAGGAACGAGGATAGGGAGTTTGACAAGTGCAAGTGCGAGGGTCTGGTGTTCCTCGAGGACCCCAACGACCCGAGGGGTTGTATTTATTTTCAGGTCGGTACATGGGTATGTCTTTTAAACGTTTGTTTTTCGCAATCCGGGAATCGAACTGACATCGCGCTTCGCTCGTGTCGTCCCACAGGCGTCGGTGCACGTGTTGAGGCACTCCACCTGCATCTCTCCCGGCTTCCAGTGCTCCGTGCATGTGGGGAACGTGCGGCAGACCGCCATCATCGAGGTGAGCGGTTGCTTATTATATATATATGTATGTATGTATGTATATACAAACACGCACATGTGTGTCTGTATATACATATGTACACTGTCGTGCTGCAGGGCATCATGTCACCGAACAGCGTCCTCAGAGCGGGTGAAGCCGCATCGGTGCTGTTCAGGTTCGCGAGATGCCCGGAGTACCTGGTGAGGGGTCGCAGGTTGTTATTCACGGCGGGGCTGGGGACCAGGTGAGTTCGCTTTTCATTTAATAATATTGATTTTTCTTTATTCCAATGTAATCACTCCCCCGAGTGGGAATCGAACCCTCGACCGATCGGCTTCAAAATAATAAAATAATATTTAAAATTATTGTAACTATACCACGTGACGTGTGTGCACAAACGCACAGACAAACAGATTTCGAAATAATCGCTTTGCATTGTATTACATATAGATAAATTGTTACCAACAATATTCTTCCTCACACACCTTCCTTATATATAAATGGAAACAGACAGTCAGACAAAGAATGTGTATATTTTTTGTATATTTCTTCCTAAACAATTGCTCCATTGTTACAAATGCTGAATACTTTCCACAGTAGCAGGTTCGAGTCCGGCGCCTGTTTCATTGTGTAACGTTTGTTCCAGGGCCATAGGCCGCGTCACACAAACCTTCCCGTATGTACCTTGAAGGAGAAGAAACAAATATAAAGGAGATGAAGACACCTTTAAAAACATTCATTTTCTCTCCAAAGTTCGAACCCCACTACCTTTTGGTGCGAGTGGTTTCTTCTTTTAGAGTATTTTTACTCTAAAAGAAGATATATTGTTTTGTTAATGCAAATATATGTATATGTGTGTGTGTGTGTCTCTCTTTCTCACTCTCCTTTTTTCCTTTTTTTTAATGTGTAAATTGTTTACTAACAACGTGTGTGTATTACACACTGTGTGTGTGTGTGTTTCTATTTGTTTTTTTATCATCGACGAATGTTGTGTGTGATTTATTAAAGTTAGGAAATTATTAAAATAAGTATTAAAAAATGTATTTTTTTCATAGTTTTAACCGATTCGTTTGTTCTGATATTGTGGTGTAAAACTGACAACAATAAACAGACGTATGGGGTTCGGTGCTCGTCGGAGGTGTTGTTATTGAAGCACCTCGGGAGTAATGGTGGATGTTGTGTTTTGATTGTGTTTTGTTCAATGCCGTTTGTATATGTATGTACATATGTACGTGATCTGTCAAAACTTTGATATAATAATTCAAATTAAAAAAAATAAATCTTTAAAATTAATATTTTTTTTCTTTTTATATAAATAATTGAAAATTGACATTGTATTAATGAAAATATTATAAATAAAGAAAAAACTTTATACCAAAATGTCTTTTTGTTTCACGCTTTTATCTCGCGGATCTTAACGCCGCGTTTTGTCTCCCCTTAAATTAAAAAAATAAACACCTCTCACACACACACACACACTCACTACCATACGCTCGACGTACACTTGTGTGCATAGTGAGGTACACGTCGCCATGGCAACGGGTTTGTTGGCTGATCAAATTCACAAGTATCTGTTCACCGCCTTATCAATGCTTTTTGTAAGAAAAAAAGTATTGTTTTAATTTTTTATTAGTTTAAATGAAATTTGTAAGTAAAATTCGTTGTAAAAGTGTTTGAACACAACAAACGTCACTCCTAAAGCACAAGGCAGCAGGTCCAGTTGCGGTCGCTTCAGATCAGTCAGTCGGTCACTCCCGCTCCTGTCATGCTAGCTAGTCGCTTGCAGCGCGCGGCCGTGTTCCCGTGAGCTGCGTGCGCGGCGCGGGGCTGGCGGCGCTGCACGCCTACCTGCTGGCGCTGCAGCCGCCGCACCGCGACGCCGCCACGCCAGACGTCAGTGCCCGCCACTACTGCTCACTATCACTCATACCACACATCGTCGTTGTAATGTTGGAATGAATTTTGTGTGTTCTTTAGGAGACGTGCGAGTTTCAAATAGACGAGATATTCCACGTGGGCGAGTCCAGTGGGCCGGTGGTCGGGGGTTTGTTGGCGAGGGGGCAGTTGTTCGAAGGAGACGAGCTGATTATCGGTGAGCGGAGGGTTTTCAAAGTGTCAATTTCCACTATATATCTAAAATATGTAAACAACATTGGAATCCTGTTTGAAAATTCTCCTATATACCTCCTTTCCTATTACAAAACTCTTCAACTACCATAGCCAATACATTACGACCTAACTCTGAATAAAGAAATTCATTATTTTTGTCGCGTCTATATTCGTACGGGCCTTTGCTCTCACTGTAGGACGCCTTATCATTATTATTGAGATATCAGTATGTTACTATGTTCGAATCCTGTTTGAAAATTCCTCTTTATTTATATTTTTTTTATTTTTACACTGTCTTTGTATGGTTGGGATCAATTCGAAACGTCTCGTTGGTACCGGGTTCTGATTTATTCCGATCATCATACACTAAACCCGCACTGGAGTAATGCCGCAGGCTACCACACTACACCTCCCGCGGCATTTAAAGAAAAAAAAATTACAAATATATATATTTTCCGATACAATTAGCTGATTTATTACATTCATTTTTTTTTTAAATAACGTTTTTTAAAAAAAATGACAAAAATACGTACAGAATAAAAAAACCTAGGTATACTTAATTTAAACAGAAAAGACAAAAAAAGCTATTTAAAAGCTAACACGCTAACACACCGTATTTATCACACTTCCTCCTCTCGTCTCTCGCACGCATGTATGTCTGTCTGTACACGCGTCTGTTCGCACCCAACAAGGCCCCCTCGACACGGGCGAGTTCGTGAGCATCTCGGTGTGCACCATCTACCGCAACCGCGTGCGGTGCGGCGCCGCGCGCGCCGGACACTCGGCGTCGCTGGGGCTGAGCGCCGCGCCGCCGGCGTTGCGCGCCGGCATGGTGCTGCTCGCGCCGCCGCAGCAGCCCCCGCGCGGCCGCCCCGCGTGGGGCTCCTGCGCGGGGGGCTGCGGCCCTCAGGTGAGGTCGCGCTTGTTTGTTTGATTTCACTTTCGGTCTAAGATAAGGCAAAGTGCGGCGTTGAGTTGCGCCACTCTAGACGCAATGGAATCGAGCCATCGATTGCTGTATGTTTTTCTTAAAGATTATTTAATGTTTTTTTTACGTTTTTCTTAAAGATTATTTAGTCATAAGTATTCAAATTTCACACTTCATTGCTGTTTTTGTTGTTTATTCTTCACCATGCACCATTCGCTATACAACTTCTTATAGCAGACGAAGGAGTCGATGGCGTCTCCACAGACGGACAAAAACAGGAAGAACGCGAGACGCCAGAACAAAAACATCCTCCAGGACATAGCCAACGTCCAGAACAGCCTCGCCAAGCCCCTGGACGCGAGGAACACCAACCTGTACCTGGAGAGCCAGTACACCTGCAAGACGGACAGGGAGAGGAACGAGGATAGGGAGTTTGACAAGTGCAAGTGCGAGGGTCTGGTGTTCCTCGAGGACCCCAACGACCCGAGGGGTTGTATTTATTTTCAGGTCGGTACATGGGTATGTCTTTTAAACGTTTGTTTTTCGCAATCCGGGAATCGAACTGACATCGCGCTTCGCTCGTGTCGTCCCACAGGCGTCGGTGCACGTGTTGAGGCACTCCACCTGCATCTCTCCCGGCTTCCAGTGCTCCGTGCATGTGGGGAACGTGCGGCAGACCGCCATCATCGAGGTGAGCGGTTGCTTATTATATATATATGTATGTATGTATGTATATGTATATACAAACACGCACATGTGTGTCTGTATATACATATGTACACTGTCGTGCTGCAGGGCATCATGTCACCGAACAGCGTCCTCAGAGCGGGTGAAGCCGCATCGGTGCTGTTCAGGTTCGCGAGATGCCCGGAGTACCTGGTGAGGGGTCGCAGGTTGTTATTCACGGCGGGGCTGGGGACCAGGTGAGTTCGCTTTTCATTTAATAATATTGATTTTTCTTTATTCCAATGTAATCACTCCCCCGAGTGGGAATCGAACCCTCGACCGATCGGCTTCAAAATAATAAAATAATATTTAAAATTATTGTAACTATACCACGTGACGTGTGTGCACAAACGCACAGACAAACAGATTTCGAAATAATCGCTTTGCATTGTATTACATATAGATAAATTGTTACCAACAATATTCTTCCTCACACACCTTCCTTATATATAAATGGAAACAGACAGTCAGACAAAGAATGTGTATATTTTTTGTATATTTCTTCCTAAACAATTGCTCCATTGTTACAAATGCTGAATACTTTCCACAGTAGCAGGTTCGAGTCCGGCGCCTGTTTCATTGTGTAACGTTTGTTCCAGGGCCATAGGCCGCGTCACACAAACCTTCCCGTATGTACCTTGAAGGAGAAGAAACAAATATAAAGGAGATGAAGACACCTTTAAAAACATTCATTTTCTCTCCAAAGTTTGAACCCCACTACCTTTTGGTGCGAGTGGTTTCTTCTTTTAGAGTATTTTTACTCTAAAATAAGATATATTGTTTTGTTAATGCAAATATATGTATATGTGTGTGTGTGTCTCTCTTTCTCACTCTCCTTTTTCCTTTTTTTTAATGTGTAAATTGTTTACTAACAACGTGTGTGTATTACACACTGTGTGTGTGTGTGTTTCTATTTGTTTTTTTATCATCGACGAATATTGTGTGTGATTTATTAAAGTTAGGAAATTATTAAAATAAGTATTAAAAAATGTATTTTTTTCATAGTTTTAACCGATTCGTTTGTTCTGATATTGTGGTGTAAAACTGACAACAATAAACAGACGTATGGGGTTCGGTGCTCGTCGGAGGTGTTGTTATTGAAGCACCTCGGGAGTAATGGTGGATGTTGTGTTTTGATTGTGTTTTTTTCAATGCCGTTTGTATATGTACATATGTACGTACGTGATCTGTCAAAACTTTGATATAATAATTCAAATTAAAAAAATAAATCTTTAAAATTAATATTTTTTTTCTTTTTATATAAATAATTGAAAATTGACATTGTATTAATGAAAATATTATAAATAAAGAAAAAACTTTATACCAAAATGTCTTTTTGTTTCACGCTTTTATCTCGCGGATCTTAACGCCGCGTTTTGTCTCCCCTTAAATTAAAAAAATAAACACCTCTCACACACACACACACACTCACTACCATACGCTCGACGTACACTTGTGTGCATAGTGAGGTACACGTCGCCATGGCAACGGGTTTGTTGGCTGATCAAATTCACAAGTATCTGTTCACCGCCTTATCAATGCTTTTTGTAAGAAAAAAAGTATTGTTTTAATTTTTTATTAGTTTAAATGAAATTTGTAAGTAAAATTCGTTGTAAAAGTGTTTGAACACAACAAACGTCACTCCTAAAGCACAAGGCAGCAGGTCCAGTTGCGGTCGCTTCAGATCAGTCAGTCGGTCACTCCCGCTCCTGTCATGCTAGCTAGTCGCTTGCAGCGCGCGGCCGTGTTCCCGTGAGCTGCGTGCGCGGCGCGGGGCTGGCGGCGCTGCACGCCTACCTGCTGGCGCTGCAGCCGCCGCACCGCGACGCCGCCACGCCAGACGTCAGTGCCCGCCACTACTGCTCACTATCACTCATACCACACATCGTCGTTGTAATGTTGGAATGAATTTTGTGTGTTCTTTAGGAGACGTGCGAGTTTCAAATAGACGAGATATTCCACGTGGGCGAGTCCAGTGGGCCGGTGGTCGGGGGTTTGTTGGCGAGGGGGCAGTTGTTCGAAGGAGACGAGCTGATTATCGGTGAGCGGAGGGTTTTCAAAGTGTCAATTTCCACTATATATCTAAAATATGTAAACAACATTGGAATCCTGTTTGAAAATTCTCCTATATACCTCCTTTCCTATTACAAAACTCTTCAACTACCATAGCCAATACATTACGACCTAACTCTGAATAAAGAAATTCATTATTTTTGTCGCGTCTATATTCGTACGGGCCTTTGCTCTCACTGTAGGACGCCTTATCATTATTATTGAGATATCAGTATGTTACTATGTTCGAATCCTGTTTGAAAATTCCTCTTTATTTATATTTTTTTTATTTTTACACTGTCTTTGTATGGTTGGGATCAATTCGAAACGTCTCGTTGTCTCATATGATTTTTCTGTTATCCAATGTAATCACGTCCCCGAGTGGGAATCGAACCCCGCCGATCGGCTTCAAATAATCAATATATTTACAATTATTGTACTATACCACGGCCTTGTGGTGCACAGAACCACAGAACAAACCGATTTCGAAATAATCGCTTTGCATTGTATTACATATAGATAATTGTTACCAACAATTTCCTTCCTCACAACAACCTTCCTTTATTTATAAAATGGAAACTACCGTCGACAAAGATTTTAAGTTTTGTATATGTCTCCTAAGCAATTGTCCATGTGTTACAAATGCGGATACTTTCCACAGTAGCCTGTTCGAGTCGCGCCTGTTTCAATTGTTGTAACGGTTTGTTCCATGGCCCTAAGGCCCGGCGTACCCACAAACCTTCCCGTATGTACCTTTGGAAGGGAGAAGAAAACACATCTGCCAGTATATTAAGACACCTTTAAAACATTCATTTCTCTCCACAAGTTCGAACCCAACTATACTTTTGGTGCCGTGGGTTTCTCTATTTAGAGTATTTTTACTCTAAAAGAAATTATTGTGTTTGTTATGCAAAATTGTATATGTTGTGTGTGTGGGTCTCTTTCCTTTCTCACTCTCCTTTTTTTCCTTTTTTTAATGTTAATTGTTTTACTAACGACGTTGGGTAGTAACACACTGTGTTTGTGTGTGTTTGTTTTCATGTGTTTTTTTATCATCGACGATATGTGTGTGATTATGAAAGTTAGGAAATATTAAATAGTTTAAAAAATGTCTTTTTTTTTTTACATAGTTTAACCGATTTTCGTTTTTCGATATTGTGGTGGTAAAACTGGACAACACATAAACATCCGTTGGAGTTTCGGTGCTCGTCGGAGGGTTGTTGAGCACCCGGGAGTATGGTGGATGGGTTGTTTTTTGATTGTGTTTTGTTACAATGTCCCTTTGTATATGTATTACAATATGTACGTGATCTGTCCAACTTTGATATCATACTCACATTCAAAAAATCAATCTTAAAACTTAATATTTTTTTTTTCTTTTTTATATAAATAATTGAAAATTGACATTGTAATATGAAAATATTATAAATAAGAAAAACGTGTAAAATATCCAAAATGTCTTTTTTGTTTCACGCTTTTATCCTCGCGATCTTACGCCGCGTTTTGGTTCTCCCTTAAAATTAAAAAAATAACACCTCTCACACCCACCACACCCTCAATACCACTACGCTCGACGTACCCTGTTGGGTTCATAGTGAGGTACACGTCCGCCAATGGCAACGGTTTTGTTGGCTGATCAAATTCACAGTATTGTTCACACGCCTTATCAATGCTTTTGTAAGAAAAAGTATTGTTTTATTTTTTATTAGTTTAATAAATGAATTTGTAGTAAAATTCGTTAAAATTGTTTGAACCAACAAAGTCACTCCTAAAGCCCAAGGCAGTAGGTCCAGTTGCGTCATCGCTCTCGCGATCAGTCAGTCGTTCACTCCCGCGTCCTGTCATGCTAGCTAGATCGCTGCATCGCGCGGCCGTGTTCCCCGGGAGTTAGCTGCGTGCGCGCCGGGCTGGCGGCGCTGCACGCCTACCTGCTGGCGCTGCGCCGACGCACCGCGACGCGCCGCCACGACCGACGTCATTGCCCGCCACTACTGCTCCCTATCACCTACCACACATCTCGGTTGTAATGTTGGAAATGAATTTTGTGTGTTTTCTTTAGGAGACGGTGCGAGTTTCAATAGACAGATATTCACGTGGGCTAGTCCATTGGGCCGTGGTCCGGGTTTGTTGGCGATGGGGCAGTGTGTTCGAAGGAGACGAGCTGATTATCGTTGATCGGAGGTTTTCAAAGTGTCAATTTTCCACTATATACTCGTAAATCTGTACAACATTGGAATCCTGTTTGAAAATTCTCCTATATCACCTCCTTTCCTATACAAACTCTTCAACTACCAGAGCCCATATATTCGACCTAACTCTAAATAAAGAAATTATTCATTATTTTTGTCGCGTCTATATTCGTACGGGCCGTTGCCTCACTGTAGGACTCCTCATCATTATTATTGAGATACCATTATGTTCACATGTTCGAATCCTGTTTGAAACTTCTCCGTATTTAGATTTTAGCACCTCACACCACGCGGCCGGCATTTAAAGAAAAAAAATTACAAATAGATTATTTTCCGCGAACAAATTAGCTGAAACTTTATTACATTCATTGATTTTTGGGAATAAGTTTTATTGTTAAATAACGTTTTTTTTTTTTTTAAAAATGACAGACAGAAATACATGCAGAATAACAAAAACCTAGGTATACTTAATTTAAACAGAAAAGACAAAAAAAAACTATTTAAAGCTACCTACGGAAACACACGTTCATTTTCAGCACTTTCCTCCTCTCGTCTCTCCGCCGCATGTATTCTGTCCTGTCCCCGGTCTGTTCGCACAACCAACAAGTCCCCCTCCGACCCTGGCTAGTTCGTGAGCATCTCGGGTGGCCACCATCTACCGCAACCGCGTGCGGTGCGGCGCCGCGCGCGCCGGACACTCGGCGTCGCTGGGGCTGAGCGCCGCGCCGCCGGCGTTGCGCGCCGGCATGGTGCTGCTCGCGCCGCCGCAGCAGCCCCCGCGCGGCCGCCCCGCGTGGGGCTCCTGCGCGGGGGGCTGCGGCCCTCAGGTGAGGTCGCGCTTGTTTGTTTGATTTCACTTTCGGTCTAAGATAAGGCAAAGTGCGGCGTTGAGTTGCGCCACTCTAGACGCAATGGAATCGAGCCATCGATTGCTGTATGTTTTTCTTAAAGATTATTTAATGTTTTTTTTACGTTTTTCTTAAAGATTATTTAGTCATAAGTATTCAAATTTCACACTTCATTGCTGTTTTTGTTGTTTATTCTTCACCATGCACCATTCGCTATACAACTTCTTATAGCAGACGAAGGAGTCGATGGCGTCTCCACAGACGGACAAAAACAGGAAGAACGCGAGACGCCAGAACAAAAACATCCTCCAGGACATAGCCAACGTCCAGAACAGCCTCGCCAAGCCCCTGGACGCGAGGAACACCAACCTGTACCTGGAGAGCCAGTACACCTGCAAGACGGACAGGGAGAGGAACGAGGATAGGGAGTTTGACAAGTGCAAGTGCGAGGGTCTGGTGTTCCTCGAGGACCCCAACGACCCGAGGGGTTGTATTTATTTTCAGGTCGGTACATGGGTATGTCTTTTAAACGTTTGTTTTTCGCAATCCGGGAATCGAACTGACATCGCGCTTCGCTCGTGTCGTCCCACAGGCGTCGGTGCTCGTGTTGAGGCACTCCACCTGCATCTCTCCCGGCTTCCAGTGCTCCGTGCATGTGGGGAACGTGCGGCAGACCGCCATCATCGAGGTGAGCGGTTGCTTATTATATATATATATGTATGTATGTATATACAAACACGCACATGTGTGTCTGTATATACATATGTACACTGTCGTGCTGCAGGGCATCATGTCACCGAACAGCGTCCTCAGAGCGGGTGAAGCCGCATCGGTGCTGTTCAGGTTCGCGAGATGCCCGGAGTACCTGGTGAGGGGTCGCAGGTTGTTATTCACGGCGGGGCTGGGGACCAGGTGAGTTCGCTTTTCATTTAATAATATTGATTTTTCTTTATTCCAATGTAATCACTCCCCCGAGTGGGAATCGAACCCTCGACCGATCGGCTTCAAAATAATAAAATAATATTTAAAATTATTGTAACTATACCACGTGACGTGTGTGCACAAACGCACAGACAAACAGATTTCGAAATAATCGCTTTGCATTGTATTACATATAGATAAATTGTTACCAACAATATTCTTCCTCACACACCTTCCTTATATATATATAAATGGAAACAGACAGTCAGACAAAGAATGTGTATATTTTTTGTATATTTCTTCCTAAACAATTGCTCCATTGTTACAAATGCTGAATACTTTCCACAGTAGCAGGTTCGAGTCCGGCGCCTGTTTCATTGTGTAACGTTTGTTCCAGGGCCATAGGCCGCGTCACACAAACCTTCCCGTATGTACCTTGAAGGAGAAGAAACAAATATAAAGGAGATGAAGACACCTTTAAAAACATTCATTTTCTCTCCAAAGTTCGAACCCCACTACCTTTTGGTGCGAGTGGTTTCTTCTTTTAGAGTATTTTTACTCTAAAAGAAGATATATTGTTTTGTTAATGCAAATATATGTATATGTGTGTGTGTGTGTCTCTCTTTCTCACTCTCCTTTTTCCTTTTTTTTAATGTGTAAATTGTTTACTAACAACGTGTGTGTATTACACACTGTGTGTGTGTGTGTTTCTATTTGTTTTTTTATCATCGACGAATATTGTGTGTGATTTATTAAAGTTAGGAAATTATTAAAATAAGTATTAAAAAATGTATTTTTTTCATAGTTTTAACCGATTCGTTTGTTCTGATATTGTGGTGTAAAACTGACAACAATAAACAGACGTATGGGGTTCGGTGCTCGTCGGAGGTGTTGTTATTGAAGCACCTCGGGAGTAATGGTGGATGTTGTGTTTTGATTGTGTTTTGTTCAATGCCGTTTGTTTGTATATGTACATATGTACGTGATCTGTCAAAACTTTGATATAATAATTCAAATTAAAAAAAATAAATCTTTAAAATTAATATTTTTTTTCTTTTTATATAAATAATTGAAAATTGACATTGTATTAATGAAAATATTATAAATAAAGAAAAAACTTTATACCAAAATGTCTTTTTGTTTCACGCTTTTATCTCGCGGATCTTAACGCCGCGTTTTGTCTCCCCTTAAATTAAAAAAATAAACACCTCTCACACACACACACACACTCACTACCATACGCTCGACGTACACTTGTGTGCATAGTGAGGTACACGTCGCCATGGCAACGGGTTTGTTGGCTGATCAAATTCACAAGTATCTGTTCACCGCCTTATCAATGCTTTTTGTAAGAAAAAAAGTATTGTTTTAATTTTTTATTAGTTTAAATGAAATTTGTAAGTAAAATTCGTTGTAAAAGTGTTTGAACACAACAAACGTCACTCCTAAAGCACAAGGCAGCAGGTCCAGTTGCGGTCGCTTCAGATCAGTCAGTCGGTCACTCCCGCTCCTGTCATGCTAGCTAGTCGCTTGCAGCGCGCGGCCGTGTTCCCGTGAGCTGCGTGCGCGGCGCGGGGCTGGCGGCGCTGCACGCCTACCTGCTGGCGCTGCAGCCGCCGCACCGCGACGCCGCCACGCCAGACGTCAGTGCCCGCCACTACTGCTCACTATCACTCATACCACACATCGTCGTTGTAATGTTGGAATGAATTTTGTGTGTTCTTTAGGAGACGTGCGAGTTTCAAATAGACGAGATATTCCACGTGGGCGAGTCCAGTGGGCCGGTGGTCGGGGGTTTGTTGGCGAGGGGGCAGTTGTTCGAAGGAGACGAGCTGATTATCGGTGAGCGGAGGGTTTTCAAAGTGTCAATTTCCACTATATATCTAAAATATGTAAACAACATTGGAATCCTGTTTGAAAATTCTCCTATATACCTCCTTTCCTATTACAAAACTCTTCAACTACCATAGCCAATACATTACGACCTAACTCTGAATAAAGAAATTCATTATTTTTGTCGCGTCTATATTCGTACGGGCCTTTGCTCTCACTGTAGGACGCCTTATCATTATTATTGAGATATCAGTATGTTACTATGTTCGAATCCTGTTTGAAAATTCCTCTTTATTTATATATTTTTTTATTTTTACACTGTCTTTGTATGGTTGGGATCAATTCGAGACGTCTCGTTGGTACCAGGTTCTGATTTATTCCGATCATCATACACTAAACCCGCACTGGAGTAATGCCGCAGGCTACCACACTACACCTCCCGCGGCATTTAAAGAAAAAAATATTAAAAATATATATTTTTTCCGATACAATTAGCTGATTTATTACATT
Source organism: Dryadula phaetusa (assembly GCA_032432895.1). Taxonomy (NCBI): domain Eukaryota; kingdom Metazoa; phylum Arthropoda; class Insecta; order Lepidoptera; family Nymphalidae; genus Dryadula; species Dryadula phaetusa. The sequence continues at coordinate 3,439 of JAOYRS010000137.1, read as the reverse complement.
CATATTTTTTTTAAATAACGTTTTTTAAAAAAAATGACAAAAATACGTACAGAATAAAAAAACCTAGGTATTGTTAATTTAAACAGAAAAGACAAAAAAAGCTATTTAAAAGCTAACACGCTAACACACCGTATTTATCACACTTGCTCCTCTCGTCTCTCGCACGCATGTATGTCTGTCTGTACACGCGTCTGTTCGCACCCAACAAGGCCCCCTCGACACGGGCGAGTTCGTGAGCATCTCGGTGTGCACCATCTACCGCACCCGCGTGCGGTGCGGCGCCGCGCGCGCCGGACACTCGGCGTCGCTGGGGCTGAGCGCCGCGCCGCCGGCGTTGCGCGCCGGCATGGTGCTGCTCGCGCCGCCGCAGCAGCCCCCGCGCGGCCGCCCCGCGTGGGGCTCCTGCGCGGGGGGCTGCGGCCCTCAGGTGAGGTCGCGCTTGTTTGTTTGATTTCACTTTCGGTCTAAGATAAGGCAAAGTGCGGCGTTGAGTTGCGCCACTCTAGACGCAATGGAATCGAGCCATCGATTGCTGTATGTTTTTCTTAAAGATTATTTAATGTTTTTTTTACGTTTTTCTTAAAGATTATTTAGTCATAAGTATTCAAATTTCACACTTCATTGCTGTTTTTGTTGTTTATTCTTCACCATGCACCATTCGCTATACAACTTCTTATAGCAGACGAAGGAGTCGATGGCGTCTCCACAGACGGACAAAAACAGGAAGAACGCGAGACGCCAGAACAAAAACATCCTCCAGGACATAGCCAACGTCCAGAACAGCCTCGCCAAGCCCCTGGACGCGAGGAACACCAACCTGTACCTGGAGAGCCAGTACACCTGCAAGACGGACAGGGAGAGGAACGAGGATAGGGAGTTTGACAAGTGCAAGTGCGAGGGTCTGGTGTTCCTCGAGGACCCCAACGACCCGAGGGGTTGTATTTATTTTCAGGTCGGTACATGGGTATGTCTTTTAAACGTTTGTTTTTCGCAATCCGGGAATCGAACTGACATCGCGCTTCGCTCGTGTCGTCCCACAGGCGTCGGTGCACGTGTTGAGGCACTCCACCTGCATCTCTCCCGGCTTCCAGTGCTCCGTGCATGTGGGGAACGTGCGGCAGACCGCCATCATCGAGGTGAGCGGTTGCTTATTATATATATATGTATGTATGTATGTATATACAAACACGCACATGTGTGTCTGTATATACATATGTACACTGTCGTGCTGCAGGGCATCATGTCACCGAACAGCGTCCTCAGAGCGGGTGAAGCCGCATCGGTGCTGTTCAGGTTCGCGAGATGCCCGGAGTACCTGGTGAGGGGTCGCAGGTTGTTATTCACGGCGGGGCTGGGGACCAGGTGAGTTCGCTTTTCATTTAATAATATTGATTTTTCTTTATTCCAATGTAATCACTCCCCCGAGTGGGAATCGAACCCTCGACCGATCGGCTTCAAAATAATAAAATAATATTTAAAATTATTGTAACTATACCACGTGACGTGTGTGCACAAACGCACAGACAAACAGATTTCGAAATAATCGCTTTGCATTGTATTACATATAGATAAATTGTTACCAACAATATTCTTCCTCACACACCTTCCTTATATATAAATGGAAACAGACAGTCAGACAAAGAATGTGTATATTTTTTGTATATTTCTTCCTAAACAATTGCTCCATTGTTACAAATGCTGAATACTTTCCACAGTAGCAGGTTCGAGTCCGGCGCCTGTTTCATTGTGTAACGTTTGTTCCAGGGCCATAGGCCGCGTCACACAAACCTTCCCGTATGTACCTTGAAGGAGAAGAAACAAATATAAAGGAGATGAAGACACCTTTAAAAACATTCATTTTCTCTCCAAAGTTCGAACCCCACTACCTTTTGGTGCGAGTGGTTTCTTCTTTTAGAGTATTTTTACTCTAAAAGAAGATATATTGTTTTGTTAATGCAAATATATGTATATGTGTGTGTGTGTGTGTCTCTTTCTCACTCTCCTTTTTTCCTTTTTTTTAATGTGTAAATTGTTTACTAACAACGTGTGTGTATTACACACTGTGTGTGTGTGTGTTTCTATTTGTTTTTTTATCATCGACGAATATTGTGTGTGATTTATTAAAGTTAGGAAATTATTAAAATAAGTATTAAAAAATGTATTCTTTACATAGTTTTAACCGATTCGTTTGTTCTGATATTGTGGTGTAAAACTGACAACAATAAACAGACGTATGGGGTTCGGTGCTCGTCGGAGGTGTTGTTATTGAAGCACCTCGGGAGTAATGGTGGATGTTGTGTTTTGATTGTGTTTTATTCAATGCCGTTTGTATATGTATGTACATATGTACGTGATCTGTCAAAACTTTGATATAATAATTCAAATTAAAAAAAATAAATCTTTAAAATTAATATTTTTTTTCTATTTATATAAATAATTGAAAATTGACATTGTATTAATGAAAATATTATAAATAAAGAAAAAACTTTATACCAAAATGTCTTTTTGTTTCACGCTTTTATCTCGCGGATCTTAACGCCGCGTTTTGTCTCCCCTTAAATTAAAAAAATAAACACCTCTCACACACACACACACACTCACTACCATACGCTCGACGTACACTTGTGTGCATAGTGAGGTACACGTCGCCATGGCAACGGGTTTGTTGGCTGATCAAATTCACAAGTATCTGTTCACCGCCTTATCAATGCTTTTTGTAAGAAAAAAAGTATTGTTTTAATTTTTTATTAGTTTAAATGAAATTTGTAAGTAAAATTCGTTGTAAAAGTGTTTGAACACAACAAACGTCACTCCTAAAGCACAAGGCAGCAGGTCCAGTTGCGGTCGCTTCAGATCAGTCAGTCGGTCACTCCCGCTCCTGTCATGCTAGCTAGTCGCTTGCAGCGCGCGGCCGTGTTCCCGTGAGCTGCGTGCGCGGCGCGGGGCTGGCGGCGCTGCACGCCTACCTGCTGGCGCTGCAGCCGCCGCACCGCGACGCCGCCACGCCAGACGTCAGTGCCCGCCACTACTGCTCACTATCACTCATACCACACATCGTCGTTGTAATGTTGGAATGAATTTTGTGTGTTCTTTAGGAGACGTGCGAGTTTCAAATAGACGAGATATTCCACGTGGGCGAGTCCAGTGGGCCGGTGGTCGGGGGTTTGTTGGCGAGGGGGCAGTTGTTCGAAGGAGACGAGCTGATTATCGGTGAGCGGAGGGTTTTCAAAGTGTCAATTTCCACTATATATCTAAAATATGTAAACAACATTGGAATCCTGTTTGAAAATTCTCCTATATACCTCCTTTCCTATTACAAAACTCTTCAACTACCATAGCCAATACATTACGACCTAACTCTGAATAAAGAAATTCATTATTTTTGTCGCGTCTATATTCGTACGGGCCTTTGCTCTCACTGTAGGACGCCTTATCATTA
>JAOYRS010000136.1:0-35535 GCA_032432895.1 Dryadula phaetusa | reverse complement strand
ATTTATTGAAACATCAAAAACATCTTAGCTACTAAATCTATGGATATTAGATGCTTATCTTTCTATACATTATCAAATTCTGCATAAACAATACAGTTAATAGTTTGAGTGAGAGCTGACTCAAAACGAACTTCTAGTCTAACACTACCGTGTTTATAAGATTCCAATGACTCGATGAATTTGCTGATAAGTCAGGAGTTAAGTCAAATGCGAGCAAACAATAACCTTTGGCATATTCTTCCTAGATATCCCATTACCTTCATTAAGAAAATGTATACCTGTCCTAGAGAACAATGTATGGTATGCGCTAGCAAAATATCATTATCAAACGATGGTTGTAATGATTTGAAGGGATTTGATGCCTATCAATTATAAGCAAAAACGTATTGATGTCATAGTTTTCAAAGTTGAATGGATTTTTATTGAGAGTTCCATTGAACGCGGCATTATTAACAAATCCGACTATACATCTTTTGGTACTTGTCCCAGGAATATATTATCAAGGGTCTTCCTTGAACGCCTGACGGTATCGTTAAAACTTTAACTTCAGCTCGCGTAATGGGATATTAGCTGTGGTAGATGCTAATACTTTTTGATGTGCGAGTAATACACTTGGATTGATCCGAGCTCTACGAACAATCAACGTTGCATCTGTAAAACATACTTAAATTTTAAATCTAGCGACGCTGCCATTAGGTTGAAACTTTCTCTTGACCGAACTAACTTAACACACATGTCAACACCGTTAATTAAAAATTTATCTTGATTAAATATATCGCCATGTAGATGCCCAATCATTTCAATTTCTTTACTCTCCCTTGCCATAAGCTCCCTCTTAACAAAACTTCATTCTTTACGTCAGTGTCATTCATTTTTCCAGCTGTATCTTCATACCAAACACCACAACTTAGGTGAGTTTTTTTGGCTGCTGGCCCATAGTTCAACAAGTTTTCGATATAGGCACGATATGCGTATGTATTATTTGGTGGTGAAACAAGTTTCTGATTAAGTAAACATCAAGTTGACTGATATTGAATGCAACCAATTATTAACTGGAGCCACAACTGTAGCAGCTGCTAACTTGGAATTATCTTGATTCACTATTTTTGTCTTTATATGAATCAAAGTATGGGATAAATCTATGTAATCATCTCCTGCACCAGGACTTGAAACTCTAAAGGTCCATCGTCAGCCAAAGATGAAATAGATTTGTAATGAACCCATGCTCCACTTTCAATACTCGTCTGGGTTGATGGTAGTGCAAACAAATCTAACTCCGACTTGATACATTCACAAGAATGAGTATGTAAAAAAGACATAATTATTTCGAAAATATATCGTCAATATTTCTCAACCTATTTTTAATTTTCTTGAAGCATTCACTTTCGTGGTTAACGTTGGAATGGAGGAAGACAATCGTTTTCGTTTTGTTTTATACCCTGAGCCAGACATATTAATTCTATCTATTTTACTATCTACTTCCGTTTAAGTTAGTCGTATCTTCTTCAAACGTGTTTAATTGAATCATCTATTGGTTGTGCCTTAAACATATCAGATGAAAACACCTACTCCAGTGCTTAAGGCTTCTTTACCAATGGCTCTTGCACCACTAGATAACAATGGCAAAACTGATCTGAATAAGCCTCCTAGAAAACTTCCTATTCCATGTCCTCTTTGATAGGTGTTCCTTGTAAATTACCCCAATACCAGATCCAGCTTGATGGAATAATAATCTTCGTAGGGACATTTCATATTGTGATTATGTTTCAATACATTAGTATTTTTTTGAAGTGTAGTTTTATGCACACTGTTCCGAACTGGAATGGTATCTTTTGACCAGTGCTTGTCCTTATATCTATTTCAATAGTATCGAATTCTCTTCGCATTACAGGTATATAATGAGCGGGGAGAATACATGCATTTATTTGCTCCGTATATGTATTTGAAGGATCTAACGGTATGATTCGCAGAAGAGGAGTCATTACATCTCCTACAATCTGGGGTTCTACAATATCAGAGTAAACAAATAATTGTGAAGGTAAGCCTAAATGCAAATTAGCAGGACATTTCCCATATTATTTTCTCTAAGGTTTCGATTAGGCTCAAACCCCAACTGTAAACATAACTTAGGTGATAATGTTTTGATCATCTCATCTAATATTGAAACCGATACAAACTTTGAAATTTCATCGTAACGGAATCTAACTTTTTCTTTGATATCGTTTAATGCCTTCAAAATATGATTAATGTTATCATAGTTAGCTGCAGGAATATGTGTCTTGTAGTATGTAAGAGATGGTTTTGTTTCACCTGGCATTTGCATCCATTTCGTAATATAGACAATATTCTCATGGTCTTGAACAGTAAACATGGTGCACGGATATTGAAATTCAACCACTCCTACTGACCACTCTCCTTCCAAAACTATAGGTTTAGGTAATTTAGTGGAAAAAATTGTAGTTTTGTTATCTGGAAAATATTCCATAGAACTGTTGCTAAGTAAAGTTAAATAAAACTTTCTTTGTTCATATTTCTTTCAAGTAGGAAGATGGAATCCAACTATTAAATTTATCAGGATAACCTTTCCACTTCACGAACACTTCCTTTCTGCCTGTTACCAGTATACGAGAACGTAAATTTTATCTATTTATAATATAGAGTGGGGTCATAATGTACTTTCTGTAATTCTTTTCCATAAAATGTACCTTCTATATTTTCACCTTTTAGATCTTTATGGTGTATACAGGCCAAGGACTTCTATCTAATATCGAAGTTACAATAAATATTTCATCACTCCAGTTAGACTCGTATCCTTTTGAAATATATGTTGGTTTTAGTTACCCTAACGTAATCACCAACATGTAACTTTGGTAATGTACTGCTCGATGAAACGTTATTTTTTTTAGCATCATACAAATTCGACCATACCGTCATAATCTTATTAGAATTAACTTCACATGGACAATCTTTAATACTTAGAGTGAAAACTATGGTTATAAGAAATGAACTAAATCTTGTAAAACATCGATATATTTGTAAGTATTTTTGTGAGTAAAGTAACGCCACATTTTCATCTTTAGTGTTTTCTGAAATCTTTCTACGATACTTGCTTTAATATCTGGATTGTTTGTTGTATAATAATTAATTTTTAGATTTATGTATCGCTGTACATCTTTTGATATAAACTCTGTACCTTTGTCAGACTGTATATGTGTTGGGGTTGTGTCAGCTTCAAGAAATATACTTTCGAAAGAATCTTTAATATTTGTTGAATTTTTATTTTTCATGGGTCGGACATAGGCATATTTACTGAATACATCTATAACACATAAAATATAATTAAAACCTTCATTATGACGTGAATAAGTTCTCATATCACTGCAATCAGCTTGCCAACAATTCCTTTATATTGTGATAAATATATCTATTCCTAGAAACTTCTCTGTACAGGTTTGTGTACCGTATAAGTTTCCTGTGCTCGCACCATTTTTTTACTTCTTCTCTACTCATTTTACCCTTCATAGCTTTTGTTAGTTTTTCAATATTGCTATAACCCGGGGTGGGCTGGATGATAATATAGGTTATGTATTTCTAGTACGGTTCCCATTTTTCCCAATCTAATTTATTCTTCAGTTTCTTTTGTGCCGTGACTCATTCGTAGGTGTAGTGAACTCCTCTTCAGATGTTACAACATTTGACTGTGACTGTATACCACTTATATACTCACATCGTTTTGGATTTCCAATATAAGTTAATGGGACACGAATATCTTTTAAAGCTTTTGCAAAAGTTTCCCACCCTATGGATCATTTTTTAATGGTCTCAGTGAGTCGTTACCAAATCTACAATATTACTTCCATCAATTTATTATCGTCTATAATCACAGTTCCATCACTATCCCACTTAATTTTATTTTCATTGGAAGACAACAAATCATTAACAAATGCCTTTCTTTGCATATGTTTTGGAATAAGCTCGAGAATTTGAGTAGTCGTATATTGATTTTTCTCAGGAATAATATTTTGGCTAAGCAGTAGTTCTTGTCTGATGGTTCACTTGAGACTGCAGTTTTATTATTCAAGGCTTTGGTTTTGTAACTCTATTAAATCATCAAATGTATATATGTCATCGAAATTATTGGTATCTGATAAGGTTGACGATCTTCTTTGGTAAAGGTAAGATATCTTCGGAGATATTGTAACTATACAATACATTTCTCACGATCATGCAATCATTCCTTTTCAAAATATTATTCATTTCAGAATCTAATCGAGACAAGGTAGGTATCGCCTGCACTATGATTGTTTCAGTTTTTCTATCACCCTTGGCTCGACCAAGCAACATTTTTTTAGCATTTTCCATTTTAAAAGAGAGAACTTACTATAATCCGCTACAGAACTGAAACCTAATATAATAGGAAGAAAAGCACCACCTTTCTGTACTAATCAGATTTTCCGAAACAAATTCGTGGCACCTTTACGACCAATTTTCGCAAGTATATTTTTATATTTGCCCTAATTTATTTTCTTCCTTTATCCTTTATGTTCAATCTTTCCCTGGGAAATGTTATGATACACTCACCAATACATTAATTTCGTTTTCCACTACACGATTTTAAAAGGGCGTCTTTGATATTTGCCGGTTTTAAGAGTATGTAAAGAGCTGTTCACCCGCTGCAAATCGTGATGCGTCTTTAGTCAGTTGATGCATCATTTTATGGAATGACTATCATTTGTTGATTTTTAGCATACTTAAAGCCCTTCGTTGGAATGTAAACTATACAGTTTCCATCTGCACGGTAAATATTTTAGTTTTAAACGACATATATCATTGGTATCCTGTTTCAAATCTATCATAAATATCCATGTGGTTCATTTGTTGCATCTGTTGTAGGAATCTGTCTTATCAACTTACTTATGTGCATTTTCTGGGGACACTTGTCGAGCTAAGTATTTTATTGTGTCTATCATCACGAGGATTTATAAAATATACTATGTAAGAGGAATTCAAAGATATATCTCTCTGACCTTGCCTTGATGAAATAAATTTTGTGTTATGTAAAATACACTTAAATTTCTATGGTGGCTCCCTTTCGTGAAGATATCAACCACGCGTCCATCTGATTCTCTCATTAAATCATCGATAATTATTAGATGAGGATCTTTTCCATCAAACATACTAAGATCGGGTATTCCTTGGTAATAGTTTACATTGCTTAAATTATACAAAGGTTGCATTTCATCGTAGCACCAAGTTATTTGGTTAAAATGTGTATCACATATTTCCTTAGCGTATTTAATGAAGTTAGTAACAAAAATAGATTTCCCGCATCCACTAGGACCGGCGACTATTGCAGTAAATGGATGTGTTAAATGAAACATTGTAACTTACGTGTGTTCGGTAAAAGGTCTAAGAAAGACTAAAAGTTTTTGCTGTAAATATTAAAATATATTTCAAACATACAAATATTATTAAGACAAGTTACAAAATACAAAATAAAGACAGAAAGTACAAAGAAAAAACTTAATAATAAACAATAAAATATTCTACATCAAGTAATATGCAGTTTGACAATGTCACTTATAATTAAAATTAAATATACAATTGACATTTCTTCTTAAATAATAACATTTCTTACAATTAAATAAAAATATTTTTTTTGACATACAAAACAGTTTACATTATTTTCCTTAAATTAATCGTCTTTACATATTTTGAAATGACCCCAAGCGAGTGTATCAATATTATTAGGGCTATATAACGTTTGGTATCATTGTAGGAGAGGACACTTTTTATTAATTTGTTGAGTAAATATATTGTGTTTAATGGACCTAAACCGTGGCATACTACAAAATTTATCATCTTTATTATAAAAACATGACTTATAATCATCAATTTCAAAACTTTTCGTAACACTTTTATTAACACCTTTAGCTTTTGCTAAAAACTTATTGTCAATGTCCATGGCATACATTTTAGATCGTAACCCTACAAACTCTCTAAATATTTTCCGGAATTTCGTCTTTAAAAACCCCTAATTTCTTTTTATTCACGTGTTGATATTCATATTTGTTATTTAATGGGTAATCGGATGTATCAAATCGTTCTGCTAAATCTGGTTTAATGTCTTCATAAAGTTATTAGTAAAAATTTCGTAAACTAAACTATCAGTATCGGTGTACAATAATTTAATATTATTAGGAACTTTCTTAGCATGTAGTCATAATGAAAATCATACATTAGAGTTTTAGAAATATCTAGTATACAAAAACCTAAATATATTGGTTTGTTATGAAGTGCTTTTGTTCTTTTTAACTGAATTGCAATCAAATTTTCCGAAAATATTGATAAACTATGAAATTCTGGTTTTGCAATCAAATCCTGAGCACCGAGACTTTTACCTCGATTTTCCCAGTGGGTCAATAATTTTACATTTACACGTTTCTCTACATTCTCCATGTTTTACCGAATACAGAATTGTTCATTAATTTAATAAAAATCTTTTTCAAAATCTGTTTTAGCTTTCGTCCGTAAATTTGTATTTAAATCTATATATTGTTTTAACTTTTTTAATTTCATACCTAGTCTTAAACATTGCTGTAAATTTTTGTAATGAATGATATATTTAGTTTTGTCACATAAATTTGGAACGAGTTTAATGTCTTTCGTATTGCCTTTAGATATTTTTTCAGGACATAAAGGTAAGTCAGAATGTAAGTCATGAATATCTATCGGGTACTCTAAGTCTACCTCTAGAATAAAACCATATTCTGGATTATCATTTGAGATATTGTAATCTATGTTTGTATTAACCCATTCAAACCCTCCCGTAGGTAAATATTGAGACATTGCCCACCCGTAAAGGTTATTAGCATCAAAATACATGAGATAGGAAGTTTTTACGTTTTTATCATAATCTTCCATATATGGATTATTGGCCTTTGCATGTCGTTTGCTACATTGAGATATTCCCCCTCGTATACCTTTCGTAATAAAAGCTACTTTTTCTATATCTGTAAGTAATTCAGTTCTATTTTGTCATTTTAACATTGCATCCCAACTTAAACCTGGAGCAGTGTAATAATGAGTTGGATCTAAACATACGTTGTAGACATAGAATTCTAAAATTTTCAAATATATCAATTAGTAGTAATACATCAGTTTTAAGATATAAGTTTGAGTAATCGGACATGTTTTTACAGTTAAAGTTTTGCCAAACTTTCTTAGCGTGATTGTAATCGTTATCTGAAATATGAGAATCTGACAGCGAACTATAAAACTTATCTTTATCGGGGAGTGAAGTAAGAAGTAAGCAATCAAAGATGTCATATATTCATAAGGATATATACCCTTTGGTCTCACAAGATTAAAGTCTTTTTTTAGGGAAAGTTATGCTTTAAAGAAACAAATTCTTCTTCAGTTAATTATCTGCTAATTTAGCTAGACTGCATGGTAAAAATTTAATAGAATCTATAAATCTCAATTTAACTATTTTGTTATTTATTTGTAATGTCTTCGAAAATGAAATATATTTTTCTTTTGTTTGAGGGATAACTTCAACGTCTCCATCAACAAAATTAAGAGCGTGAACAATAAAGTGAGAGTCATAATGACTAAGGTTATGTAAAATGACCGGGATATAGTTTGGTATTTGAAATTTTGCATTACATATTTTATGTACAACACCCCGGAAATCACCAGTTTGTGAATTGTAATTTAATTCATGTTCACCATTCAAATCAGTCTCACAAATGAAACAAGTTTTGATTTTGAATCTGAACATAATCATTACATGTTAATGGTTTAGGAGCGACCTCGATAGAATTTTTGGTACATATATTTTTTAAGTCTTTATGCAAACGAGTCATAAATTCCTGTGCGCTATTTGGACCACTGTAAGTCTCATACTTTGATAAGTTATCATCATAGGAACATTTTATGTAATAACCGAACTGTACACTTCATGTCTTTGAATATTACTTGTGTGAGATTTTGATGGATCGTTAGAACATGATTGAATTGGTATTAGCAAAGCCTCGAAATCTGCATATACAACAAACGGTATTATTAATTTTTTATTAAACTTATCAAATTTTAACTTATCATTTGAAACTATCTGTCCAAACCAATATTTCAACGTTTTTTCGGGACTAGGAAGTTCTGTTTTAATATGAAAGCAATCGTGCTGTTGGTGTTCTGTTAACATTATCTGACTTGGAAAATGTAGCAAGCAACCATCGCAAATATGAATTGCATGCTCATGACTAGAAATTTGGTGACTAACTAAACGAGACATATTTTTTATATAACAATAATGATTATTTGTTTCATTATTAAGTAATATAAGTAACGTGTATATTTTACGACATTTCGTAAAATATAATGGACTTACGACGCAATGACGTTTTTTTATTTTATCAAATTCTAAACCGAAAACGTTAATACTAATATTATTTAACTTTTCCACTTTTGATATATCTGATAACTTGACTGGAAAAGAAACACGGTCAAACTTTAATTTATTGGAATGTATACTGTAAGATGTTACGCGATCTGGATTCTTATTTACTGGATATAAAGCAGACAGTAAAGCCCATTTCAGACATAACACATCTCTATTTTTAACATTAATGATCGCTCTTTTTGTAATAATGTCTCGCGGTGTTTCAATATATGAAGAACCACGTAAAGGATTAAATTTATTCACGTTCATATCTAACGACCTAATAAAACTTAAAGTCCAACCACTATCTTTTTTCTCGAATGAGCTAATTTTGTTAACAAAATTGTCACGTAAAGATGAAAAGAAAATATTTAAATCATCACCTTGAAATATAATATAGTTACATGATTGAAAATCAAATGAGTTTGAAATATTTTTTGTTTCTTGTATGAAATCAGCGTGTAATACAAAATTAACTTTAAAAATTGTGTATTTACTTATTGAATCATTAATCAATATAAATAAATCATCTTTTATTGAATTTAAAAATATTTCTGGAGTTTGAAAAGACTTTGTTTTATTTTTTATTTTGTATGATATTATTCTTTGTCCAAAAGCAGATTCGATAATATTTACGTTTTGCAAGGATTTATGTGATTGAGAAACATTATTTTGGTGACGATTACTTTTAAGATGATTCGTAAAATACTTTTTACTTACCGAAATTTGACAAATATTACAATAACTTATATTCTCTAATCCATGGTGATGTTCTGAGCGTGACGTCGATGGATCCATTCTTAGTTTCTTCGCGTTCAAAGAGTTGTTTTCAGCGTCCGTTTTTCTCTTTCGAGATCCGCCAGCTTGTTGACTGTAATAAAAAACAAAACAAATATTAAAAATAAAGAAAACTTATGTTTCATAACATCATATTTTTATACAAAATTAAATAAAAAAAAATAACTTACATAATGTTTTCCTCAGTCTGGTTAAATACTCTTAGAAGTTCATCATCAAATAAAGGGTCAAATACCATGGTCGTCTCTATTTCATTACAAATTTTGTAAAGCTCTTCATCGATGTTGACTCCATTTAAATACGACTCCATTGTATGTCCTTTGATTTGAACTTGTTCAAGTTTTGTCAGTGTATGACATGACATCAATGCTGGTGAACGTTTTTATACTACGTTCGAACGCTTAACAATACTTCTTAGCTATAATCGTTACTTAATTATTACTGTAGAAAGTACTGACTAATTAGTAAACTATTAATTAGATAATGATGCACTTATGTTATTTGTTATTGTCAAAATGATAGTTCTTGGAGTTCTCAGTTTCTGCTATTTCTTTTGTTATATTAAAAATTATCTTTTTAGCGTTCTGAAAAATTTTATTATTTTCATTCGAGTAATACTTTACTCGATACTCTGCATGTTCCATTGTTCTTGTATTGGTATTTTTGATATATTTTTCAAGTTGTATATTTCTATTTTTATGAGGTTGGTGTTACTACATCCATCATCTTGATTTGTAGAAATACACGAATTTCCACTCTTAGTGCTCCTGGACACTGTTGATGATAATTTACTTTTGTTATTTTGGATTTTTGAAAAAGCTATCCAAATTGTCCAAAGGTCTTTTAAATTGGGTGTGGCTATAATCAAATCTTTGGAATCATTTTCTTCATCTTCAGAATTATTGAAGTAGTAATTTTTAAGTGTATTTTCCTCATCAAGGATAACTATATGAACTCTGCAAACAATGCAAAAACAAACTATTACACATAGTATGTACCAATGGAAGTAAAATAAATCACACCAAAATCAATTACTATAAGCAATATAAAGAATAATAAACTTACCACTATTATGGTGTAGATCACTAACACACAACACTTAAACACTGAACTTAAACCACTGCACTTAATCAGACTCTAAGACACTATACAACTGACTGTTAGCTTTGTTTGCCGGAGCTTCAACTTATATAGGCTGGTAAAACTTTATAACAGCGGAACAGTACTCATCAAATATCGATAAGAAAAAAAGTTCAAAATTCCAAAGTTCTGACGAAAACAACAATGAAAACCATTTAGGAAATGACGAACGCTATTATCTCTACTCATTACTTATCTTGTGCATTAGTTGCATTCCATTACTATGAATGATTATTTACTTAATCAGAAACTTGTTTTCACCACCAAATAATACATACGCATATCGTGCCTATATCGAAAACTTGTTGAACTATGGGCCAGCAGCCAAAAAAACTCACCTAAGTTGTGGTGTTTGGTATGAAGATACAGCTGGAAAAATGAATGACACTGACGTAAAGAATGAAGGTTTTGTTAAGAGGGAGCTTATGGCAAGGGAGAGTAAAGAAATTGAAATGATTGGGCATCTACATGGCGATATATTTAATCAAGATAAATTTTTAATTAACGGTGTTGACATGTGTGTTAAGTTAGTTCGGTCAAGAGAAAGTTTCAACCTAATGGCAGCGTCGCTAGATTTAAAATTTAAAGTATGTTTTACAGATGCAACGTTGATGTTCGTAGAGCTCGGATCAATCCAAGTGTATTACTCGCACATCAAAAAGTATTAGCATCTACCACAGCTAAATATCCCATTACGCGAGCTGAAGTTAAAGTTTTAACGATACCGTCAGGCGTTCAAGGAAACACCCTTGATAATATATTCCTGGGACAAGTACCAAAAAGATGTATAGTCGGATTTGTTAATAATGCCGTGTTCAATGGAACTCTCAATAGAAAAACCATTCAACTTTGAAAACTATGACATCAATACGTTTTGCTTATATATTGATGGGCATCAAATCCCTTCAAAATCATAACAACCATCGTTTGATAATGATATTTTTGCTAGCGCATACCATACATTGGTCTCTGGGACAGGTATACATTTTCTTAACGAAGGTAATGGGATATCTAGGGAAGAATATGCCAAAGGTTATTGTTTGCTCGCATTTGACTTAACTCCTGACTCATCAGCAAATTCATCGAGTCATTGGAATCTTATAAACACGGTAGTGTTAGACTAGAAGTTCGTTTTGAGTCAGCTCTCACTCAAACTATTAACTGTATTGTTTATGCAGAATTTGATAATGTAATAGAAATAGATAAGCATCGTAATATATCAGTAGATTATAGTAGCTAAGATGTTTTTATGTTTCAATAAATATATTAATTATTTCAAATATTTCCTTGTTTCTTTTGTTACTTACATCTTATTCAATCCTCATACATTTAAAAATATGGTATCATGAATAAATTCTACATTGTTAATGAGTCTGAGGTACTGAAGACATGTGTTTACTGCTTAAACCATGGATTCCATAGAAATAAAACAATACTTAAGTAAAATTGATGAAAGCATTGCTGATAACGTGTATGCAGCTAATCGTTTACCGATATACGTTCATACTCCTATGTACGTCATTAGTAACTTAGATACAGACAGCAAACCCGGGTCACACTGGGTAGCCATGCATATAGATGGGAATGGATTTGGTCAGTACTTTGACTCGTACGGCAGACCACCTCAAGGATATCATAGGACTTACCTGGAGAATAATTCTAAGATGTGGAATTATAATACAGATCGTATTCAAAATGCATCCTGTACCTATACGTTTAAGTATCATGGTAAATCGATGAAAGATTTTGTGGACTTGTTTGACAGTAATACTATTTGTAATGATGTTAAAGTAAGCAATTTATTTGATTGGATTTTTAAAAACGAATAAAAATATGATGACATATATCAAATTCCTGTTGTTTTTTTCTTGGTATCGACAGTCCCTCATTCACCAAGCACTGCGTCATACTTTCAAATACAATGCATAGATAAGCCCATTGTCATTAAAGAATGGGCAAGTGAGCGACGGACGACTAACGACCTAATGAGGTGATTAGATAACGAACTAGGGGCATTACAACGCTGAGGCTAACTTTGTTTGTAGTTAAGTTAGCGAAAAACGGATTAGCGCATTCGATCGGGCGTGGCCGGAAACATACGATTTGACACCAAACTTTTTTTTTATTTTTTTTTTTTTTTAGGACGGGGAAGCCCGCAAGTTGACGAAGCTACCAAGATTCGTCCGGTTCTAAAGCGAACCGGCGAATCCTTACTACTTATATATCGATGCAGCACTACATTTAACGGTAGGCAGAGAGAACCTGCCGCTATTTTGGTGGTAATATGGTGCATTAGGTGGTGGAGCTTAAAACTGCTCTTGGAAATGCCAGATCGGAGAAATGAAAATCTTTAACATATAAACGCCTATATACCTCTGCAATTGCGCCTAACGTCGAGGTTCAATAAATTATTGACTTTTTAACATCGTCTTTTATTACAATTAATCACTACAAAACATTGTTTTTAGTAACTTCTCTTTATAATTAGACATACGACGTGACTGGAATCATTCAATTCATATCGTAAAAATTATTCCTTTGAGTGTTCTCCTATTTAATGAATGTTTCTAGATTCTTTCTCACATGTACATACATAGGTAAAGTATTAATGTACATATATAGACACAATATGAGACCAGACCAATTACTACTACAAATGATCGACCTCTGAAGTACATACATAGTTTATAAGACTTTATACACAATATAGGGCTACGATGGTTTAACATCATGATAATATAATCATTAAGATTTTTTTACTGTTACATATTATGGTAACACAGTCGACCCAAGAACTAAAGATATTATTATATTATTTTTTTATTATTAATGTTGTTTATTTTTATTTTCTTCACATCGTAATATTGCATCAACTTACCTTTTATTTATATTTAATTATTTTATATATATTATTTTATTACCTTTATCTAAATGGTATAAAAGATTTAATTTACAAATGTTGTTTTGTTTTATCCTTATTGAAAACAATGCAGTTTCATTTTTAAATAAATGCTAAGGAGAAAGTTTCTTGTGAATTCATATTTTTCTCTCTGTCATAACCATAATATATTTAAATATGTTTTTGTTATTATTTATATAAAACTTCCTTCATTTTTCATACAATTCTAATATATTAAAAACTAGTAGTAGTAGTAACTTATCAAAAGGTTGTTCTATATGAGATATATATAAACATTTAATATAAAAATATTGTTTACCTCTTAAATGAAACTATTTTAACCGGAAAAAAACATGCACCATTAAAATATTGATAACACACAAGCTTTTTTTGGCGCAAACCACATTTACCGGTTACCTACCATTCTTTCCATCAGGCGTTGTTTTTATATTTATTTAATGGGCAAAAAATTAAAAAATTAATCCTCCATTTTTGTAAAAGAGTATCAAAATAGCTAGCACTATGTATAATGTTTCACATCAAAAGGTTAATTAATTTAATCTGATATTTTTAATATAAACAATGCAGTATATTTGTCAAACCAAAAAAAAATAGCATCTCCATTTGTTTTTCTATTTTCATTTATCGTAATAACCTTTCTTAGAAATTATAATAGTTGCCAAAATTATAACGATTAGTTTAACGGAAGTTAGTATATGCTTTTTACAACTTTATGCTTTAACTTTAAGTAACTTTGTTTTTGTTAGCGTAGAGAGAATTTTACAAATGTCTAAGATTATTTCTAAGAAACTCTCCAAAACACTTTTTTGTATAATACATTTTCTTAAGCTTCACACTTTTATCCGGCATAGCAGGATAGACAAAAAGTATCGGTGTCAAGATACTCCGTATTCGTTTTTTTAAAATAAAATCTTGTCTTATGTGTAAAGTACCACTTAAAAATAATAAAATAAATAGAAGCTATGTTATCTTAACTTATTATTAACTACTGTTCTTAAATTTCATTAACATATTCTTTCTTTTATTTCAGGAATTCCTGTGAGAGTGATGCTCCATTTGTTAAAACTTACGCAACTCTCGGTTACTTATAATTTTTGTAGGCGAATACAATACAATATTTTACTACATCAGGGTTATTAGGAAAAAAAGTATTCAATTTTCTTATCTTAGACCCTATGTTTCGATTATCACAAAGTTAGATTACTATTATGTAATTATATGAATATTTTAAAGTAAATGATCGTTAATTATTAGAAAATACAGTGTTTTATTTGAATTATCCTAATGCAAACGTCTTTTGATTTACTATAAAAATTACTTTTTATTGCATCTATGATCTACCATCCTTATGGCTAATGTAATTATTTTATGTTATATTTTAAAATGTACATTAACAAATGTTCAATTTAGTTAAATTTATAGTTTACTATTTTGTTCATCAACAATTTAAGACAAGCAACCAATGGTTTTATCAGCGTATGCTGGGATAGTTCTCGAAGGACAGATTATTAACATATAATTAATTCAAATTATATGTATCATTATTCTAATTTACAACCTATAATACTGTAAATTATCATCTAAATCAAACATACATCCTCAGAAACTTTTGTTTTTATGATATTAGTAAGAAGACTAACGACACAGTCAGCCAGCGTCCTTCCGTCTCACCCCTTAGATACCATTATTATAAAACGATAATAAGTTCTTGCATATTGATTGAAATCAAATACTGTTAAAGGCAATATAATTGAGAGAATAATGATTTTTGCGTAACCGTTTACTCGACGCACGCAAGGTTATCTTTAAATATACAACAAATTTTCCCGTTTTCTAAACATTTTGTATTACTCTATATCTCATTAGTCGTAGAGTAATGTTACATACCCTATAGGCTTCCTAAATAAATGGACTATTTAACTTAAAAACAATTTTTCAATTCCAATCAGTAGATCCTGAGATTAGCGCGTGTAAACAAACAAACATACTCTTCTGCTCTATACTATACGTACAGATAAAATACTAGAGGGAGAGAGGTGTGTAGAAAAAGATGAGTCCATACTGAAGTTATTCAACTAGGTTTAAATTGACATTAAGTGAACACTTAATTTAGATTATTAAGTACTTCTATTTCATACTTTTAGGGTAAGAAGTAGGTACCGTGAATACTACATACATTCATCTGCAAGTGCAGATGGCACATTTTGTGTTTTGGCATTGCTAGGTATATTAATATTTGGTCGTAGGTCAATATGGAACCTAGCTTGAGGGTAAGTAGAAAAGTACTCACGCTGTGGTAACAAACAAAACAACATTTATTTTGCACAAAGATATCTAATTATATCCGTAAATCTCAGGATTTTATAATATAAAAGTCAGACATGTCATTCTTACATATTAGAACGAATTTTATTGTTTACTATTTATAATATGTTGTCACGTTTGTATGCTTGTTTTCACGAAATCGTCATGTGCGACTCGCAAATAGGTACGTTTTTATTAAAAATGGCGAAATTAGAAAATGCAAATTTTAAATGTAGTTTAAATTTTGAATTTAGTGATTTAATAAGAACTCAGGTTTAAACTGAGACATTTTTAAATATTGAGTGAAATATGGAGTGTTTAATTACGTCGCTCGCTTTCTAAAGAATGCATTACTTCAGCTACGACGCCATCACAAAACATCCATGTAATGAGTTAGCTCTACTTATAATTTAATAATAATCTGCTTTATATATCTATTTTAATTATATAAATATTTATATTTATTTGTCTGCAAGTCCGAATACTCATGTGACGTACTGCTACTAATCATCAAACGTACTGATATAACGTAAGAACATATCGAACAGCCTTTCAATTCTAATAATATTTATAACATATACTAATGAACACATCGGTAAATACTTACCATGAATAAATGAGAATTCGTAATAAATTAGTCATTGTACGATTGAAAAGGAAAAAAATATAGGTTTTTTACTAATAATCTTTAATAAATACCACAAATAATACTTCACTAAATCTTATCACTTAAATAAATATTATCCCATAATAAACTTTATTGTAAAACTGACGAACAGTATAATTTCTTAACTGTATTAATAAATTTAAATTTTTAATCATAATGTCCTTAAAAAACATCACGACAAACTCCATTAGCATCCATCTTCTGTCCCGGAGGGCAGTTGCCAGGTACTTGAATCGTGTTTCTTAAAAACGGATTCGGAACACTCTGTGGCTCTGATGGTTCTTCTACACTGTTGGTTTTAGTTGCTTCATTTTCTTTAGCTTTAGCTTTTACATCTTCTACTTCATCAGGGTAGATAACACGATCTTTATCAGCCATTTTTTCTGTAAAAAGAATATTTAGATTAATATATTTTTTGTCGCTGGAAAATGCATTTAGACCACCATCGCGCGACGCTGAGGTGCCTTACGGACAGATTATACTGTGTGTGGGTTTATCAATGGACTTCATTATTTAGATTATTACCTAATTCGATAAGTAAAGCAAATAAATAATAACTATTATTCTTAAAGTTTTATTCCACACTTAGGATTAGAAAACATATTTGAAAAAACGTATAAAAATTTGAACGCAGCGGGATACGAACCCGCGCCTCTTGGCGCACATCCTAAGTGTCGAATAACACTTTAAAATAGCAATCTCTCTTGTTAAACGATTATTTCTTAATAATCTTTAAGTAGTAGAAATTTGTAAAAATCTCTCTACGGAGACACTAACAACATAAATAAGTTGTAATGAACGTACAAGAATTTCGACGCAGCTGGTAGACTGGACAGTATCCAAGAGGCGCGGGTTCGAATCCAAATTCATTCAAATTTTTTAATGTTTTTTCAAAAATATAAAACAAATAAAGTTCAAAAGAACATTTTACTTTGTAAAATTTGGCAAAGTTAATAAGTCAATATTATATACTAACTTATTAAAGATTCATTCAAGCAGTAAATAAACATTACACATCTTGCCAAGTTTTACATTTTTTACAAACACGTTTTGTTTGAGGTGAAATACCCGTCGTCAAGGCAACGTATGCTTTATGCGTCAAAGGATCCTCTAGTATTTACAAATATGTACATAAGTTTAATTTGGATTTACTAGTAAAACTTTAATGAGATTTTAAATTAAACTATTTTAAAGGGATTATTTGTGTATATTTTGATTATTCGTGTATTGGAAAATAAATATTTTAAAACTAATTAACAGTAGTCCGTAGTCACAGATTGAATTTCAAATAATAAAATATAGGCTATTAATCTGCTTATAATAGTTTTATTTAAAAAGAGTTCTTTGATTTTCTACTAACCTTATAAAAATTACTCGTTAAAAAAACATGTTAGTTATGTTTATGACTACTAATTGATTGTTTGCACTATTAAACGTGATTATCAGTTTCATAGATAAACACATGATAATATAAAGAGCGACGTGTTCTACTTTATGGATATTGACGATTGAGTGTTGATGATGATCACACAAATATATTTGAAATCTAAAATCGATTATATTATATCGACTTGTAAAGTATATGTTCTATATTTTTATTTTTATTATTATTAGCGAAAACAATGAACAAACAGTTTAATGTTTGTGTATGTGTATAGAGTAATTGGGACGAAGTCGACGTAATTTCACTGCGCCTGTTTTTGTTTTTCTTATGAGAACTACATTGAATCTTTACTATATATTATTCCTAATTACTATATATTACCCAATTAATATTTTTCCTTATTATTATATTTTCAAAAATAAGTTTTCTATCAATTTGTTCTTATATGGTGATATCAAGCTAATGCAGCGTCATCCACGTCAAAGTTTGGCCCTTCTTTATATTTTGTTATTCTTATTGAACTAGCTCTACATCACAGTAATAATTCTAATCGACACCTGGTTACAAATATTGGTTGCTTGGAAGAGTATTAGAATTGGCACAGTTAAAAATTATATGGGATAATTGTAAAATAACAATATTTTACTAAATTATATGAGTGTCTTCCGCAATTAGGGAACAGAATATTAGGTACTTTCTGTCTACCCTTACTATGGCGGAACATCAAACTAATAAATCAACTATAAACACACTATGCTTTTGCCATATCTTATTTTATCCTTTTGACAGACACAGTAATGCTACAACCCTTTTACTTGTCACGAGCGCTGCGTAACGTGACATTTCCGTCAAATGCAAATACAAGCACACCCTTAAATAAGAAATCAACCCTATTTCCTGATACTTTTATTTCTGATTATCTACTTTGCATTCGGTTTAGTAACTGAAACTATCGTTCACGTGGAAGTCACATCAACTTCGCACTTTCTAATATTTTCTGAGCTTCGCACACAGATGCTTGTCAATCTTGACTTGATGCGTCAGAAAGCCCCGTATGCCGAAATGGTATCCAGAACTAAGAAGCGTTCGACATGTTGATTTTTCTGTAATAGGACAGTGATGATATATAACCCACACACGACGATCAGGCCAAGATAATATTTATGCGTTAATGTTACTTGAAAGTGGACGGAAACCAAACCGCCGAACTGTACCGTGACCAGTAAGTCAATCGGATGTGCCCGTTCCAATGTGCATTTTGCTTTTCCTTATTTTTGGTGTGCACATGTCCTACAAACAGTGCTGTCTCCTATGCCCAGATGCCTAAGGCAAATGTCTTCGTGATTCTGTTCACAGCACAAAAATATTGAACGCACGGCCGATTTTCTCATTGTTACCTAGCGATAAAAAAAAGTTAATCGAAGTGCGTTATTACGGTCGTCTAGTAGTATCCGGGTTTTTCCACTATCACAGTCGCCATTTTTTTCCCCTCTTTATGATTTATTAATCGCTTATATAAGTTTAGTGCTCTTGTGCCATATCAATTTACTCTGTGGTGTCGCCTTTATTATTTAAACCGTCATTTAAAGTTTGAATAGAAACGAAATATAAACATACATAGCAATCGTGGACACGCCCTGTTACTATTAGTTATACTTTATTAATTCTGTCGACCCTTATATTAAAATCTGTATTAAATACGCCGCAAAGCGCACTAGACCTTAGACAAATTCAACGACCAAATTATGTTTATTCTATTTTTTGTCATTTTAATAAAACCTCTAATAAGTGTTGTTTAGTTAGTACTGACTAAAAACTATTTATTATATCATGTCCATTGGTGGCACAGTGGGTGGCGACGAACTCTGCCTATTTGTCATTTATCTATATCCGACACGTGTGGCAAATTGAATGAGAAAATAGTATTTATATTGTATGATATATAGCAAATAGCTATATAGCGGGTAGATACAGATGCAATTAAACGTACTATAATTATTAACTGTGTAATGCTTCCATATGTCTTGAAAAAAGGACTTGTAATAGTCAACATTATTGAAAGATCTTTAATAATATAGTTTTTACAATACAATACACATAAACTACAACTTCAAGGTTAAGGAATCTGTAGATGACGTTATATGATAGACGCGAACGAAGTATCGTTATTGAAAAGTATTGTAACGACTCTACCGACCGATCCCCGATTATTGCATATTATTGATTATAATTATTTTTATTGACTTTTTCGCTAAAATTTTGTGGCCTTTTATACATGAGAATCAATGTAAATGAACCTGTATATCTCGATTAATCGAAGTTCTTTTTATACTCCCAGTTGAAAAAAATACTGCCAATCACGAGTATACTGGCAAAATTTCACAAGTAAAACCCACTGTCAGTATCCACTAATTTTTGTAACCTACAATGATTTCTCTTATATTATTATTAATTAACAGTCTCATCATTTATAAAAAATACAATTTTTAAATTAGGATACTCTGTAACTAAAGACAGCTGTCCATCTTTTATTGCATTGAAAAGCAGGTCTAAATAAGTCGGCAAAATATGTTAGTAATGTGAATTTATATTTTATTTTTAATTTAAGAAATGATAGGCCATAAACGAATATAATAAATTTCATTTATTTTATTATGTTAGCAATTGACTAAAAACGAACCTTTTTGATTTTTCTTTCCTCCTTCTTTCAATACTTTGAAACAATTTATTAATTTACTTGCAGATAAGATTATTCCATGGCGTTAAGACGTCATAATAATACATAATTTAATATCCCCAACAACAAAGCAAATATATTAATCATATTATAAATAGGTAAGACAGCCGTACTGAATTCTTATTTCAGGAAGGCGGAAACACGTGCGCCAGCCCGCGGTTCACTTATGACCGTTTCCCTTAGTCGTCTCCTTATATCGAAGGCAACGGTTGTTTTATCTTAAAAATCATTTGCCAAATCGCCGTCATTATTAGTCAGTGAACACTCCCCTGTAAAACGTTGGTTGGATATACGTATGTGTATACCTAGCATTTTCATAGCAATTTTTTTTGCATAATTTAGTATGTAATCATTCCTACTATTTTTTTTTTTTAAGCATTTATTTTTTATATCTTAAATGCACGTCATTTTTTATTATTTCGTAGACGAAGAAACTAAAAACAAGTTTTTTTGTTACATCAGTATCATTTTATACATATCCTGTTTTTACGATTTATATACGTTTTATATTTAAGTAAATTTAAATTAGAAAAACAAGGAAATTTTATGCAAAGTACAACATGTACATGCATACGGAGCATAGACGCGTAAGTGACAACTGGAAATTAATTATAAACTTGATGATTCTATTCATGACTTTCCTCGTGCAAAAAGCTAACCAATACATAAATTGTAATGTCTATAATAGTCCTATTAAACCGATATTATTGATAATCTGTCTTTGTACAAAAAAAGAGTGGTTTAGATACTAATCTTTTTAGTTAAAATATTTTTTTATTCTCGTTGGTTACACAAATTCGTTGCTCCATAGTCGTTTGATACCGCCCCACTACTTAGGTTCTTACAGTGTTTTATGTTCTATTAATTTTTATATGAGTAATAAAATATACTATGATGGACGATGAAGTTTCTAAATCTATTTCTATGTCTAACCTGTCCTATGTACTTTTTATATCCCGTCTAGTACTAGTAGTTGTAATATTAAACACAAGACTTTTTTTCAGCCGCTCCATAGACATGACTAATTGTACTAACCGCAAATAATAATTGGTCCGTATATCACGTCACCCGTATAGGAATTTTCTAAAAATACGCATTCAATATAGGACTAAATGTCGAATTTGGTGGCGTTGTGTTCCACCAGCCAACGCGCAATGGCTTGAATTGGGGTGGAAAGTGGAAAACAAAGTGTCCTAACACTGAGTTCTGTCTGTCTACTCTACACGGAAAAGTTAAGCTACAAAGCTAAACAAAAAGTGTACACTTACATACATACGAATACCTTTACAATGCTTTTTTTTCTAATAACTACTTATTAAATTTTATTTTTGCTACATTTGAACATTAGAACGTAATTATGATATTTAATATTTTTTTCCCTTTTGAGCTCTGAGGCTAAGCTAAGCTACTGGCATCCAAAAAAAAACATTCTTATCCATCCCATAATTATTATTATGGTAAGTAATTTGATTTTTCAGGCATTTGTTTCAAAAACCACATTAAATACCACGATAAAAACTGTCCCGTATGCAGCTCCAGAGTATGAGCTATTACTATGGCTATGTTATACTAACGCGATTGGCACAAACGGAGTCATAGACAGACAAAAATTCTGCCGTGTGTTATTGACTATGTATATTAATATACATAAATTAATTATTTCTTAAATATTTCTTGCACAGAATTCACTTATTTATTATATGTATATGTTCATATGAGCTAAAGAGAAACCCCTTTACGTTGCATTTCTGGATATGGAAAAGGCTTTTGATCGAGTCCCTAGAGACACTATATGGTGGAGTCTCAGGTTTCGTAATATTCCTGAAGCATATGTCTCCTCCATTGCCGACATGTATAGAAATGCTCGTTCCTTCATAAGAACCGGTGGGAGTGACTAAATCCATCCCAGTCACTGAAGGGGTTCATCAAGGTTCAGTGCTAAGTCCGTTCTTGTTCAGTCTAGTGCTGGATACACTCACTGAAGATGCTCAACAAAAAGCTTCATGGACTTTCATATACGCAGACGATGTAGCAATATGTACATAGAATCGCCAAGATCTGGAAGTAGCATTAAGCGCGTGGAAAGAACAACTACAAGCAGGAGGATTGGTACTAAGTGTAGCTAAGACCCAGTACATGGAATGTTATGTCTCTCCCCTCGCACTGACCCAATAGTGATTGATGGCCAGGAGGTACCACAGTGCGACGAGTACAAATACCTGGGTAGCATGATAGACCCACTGCTTGGATAAAGTGGCACGAGCTTACTGGAGTCACTTGTGATACGAGGATGCCCATCAAGCTTAAAGGGCTAGTTTATAAGTCCATCATAAGACCAGTTCTCACATATTTCCATATGTGCGAGACGTGGGCAGTAACAAAAAAGCATGTTAATTCCATTCGTGTAACGGAGATGAAAATGCTAAGGTGGATGTGCGGAGTTACGAGGCTCGACAAGATCCGCAACGTACACGTGCGGGGTAGCCTCGGGATACGCGACATCGCTGACAAATTGCAAGAAAATCGGATACGATGGTATGGGCATGTTAAAAGAAGACTACCTCAATACATAGGCAATAGAACGCTCAACTTCAATTTACCTGGCAAGCGACGAAGGGGAAGACCGAGATTGCGGTGGTTGAGCGTTGTCACGAACGACATGAATAGCTGCGATCTGGAGGAGGAAGATGTCCATGATAGAGCGAAGTGGAAGAAGAATAGCAGGAAAGCGGACCCCATCACAAGACGGGATTAACGCTAAGAAGAAGAAGAAGAAGATATGTTCATATGTAGTTTAAGTTGTAGGTCGTAGAGATTTTTGTTGGTGGATTATTTCCTAGGCTTATAATCTAATTATTAATGATGGCAAAGTCTGTGTTTATGGCGAGAATGCGGGCAGGTAATAGAATGAAAAAGCTAAATTTGTAAGTTCGCGCTAGCGCAGCCGTGAGCGGGCCGCTAGTAAAACATAAAATACTTAATATTTGAGTCGACAAAATAATATGTATATATGCAAAATGCGAGTATTTTATTAAATTCTAATGATACTGACATACAAATTATAGGCGCCGCCACACTTACATTAGCAAAATGTCACTGACACCTAGTGCTATCTTGAGTTCGTTCATCGATCATTATTTTTTTGTACATTATGTATTGAACGTTCTTGTTAGAGTCTGTGACACAGTGATTTAAGAAGTTTAAGCAAAACGAAACATTTATATATTGAATATAATAGTGTAGTTCTTGTAAACCACGAGCAGGCCGCTAGTTCAATTATATAATGACAATAAATATTACAATATAATAATTAATATGTGAAAAAATAATCAATTTATACGGCGGTCGCCCTGCCGAATATATTATATTCTAGCGAGTCGTAGACCATATACCGCCATTACATCTACATATTGGACCGATGTTACGCGCGAAACACTGAAGTACTGCGGCTGAAGTATCGCAACATTAACATATGTCATTCGGCGTCAGCTGCAGTGTGTTTACAGGATGGTGTAATAGTGCTGTGGGAACAGTAGATTGGGGGTCGAGAACTCTGGTTCAAGATAGGGTCGAAATACAGAGGTACTTGAAACTTGGCTGCAATGGCGATAAACTGAAAGCTCGATCTTCATCGGTTATCAGTTACAATGGTATGCTTATGTGCCCGCAATGCGCACGGAGCTTTTCAACCAAAATTTGCTCTACAAGCTGTCATCTGCCACGGAGCTAATGCAGTCGCCGTGGCCAAAATTAGCCAAAAGAAACAACAACTACAATAAAGTAAGAAGCTTCCCTTCCGTAAAGATTATCCTCGTGGCAAAATGATATTCAAATTATTTGCATTACAGAGTTATTAATTAATTATTTTATTTCAAACTGAATATTTATTAGATAGAAGGTAATATTTTTATATGCCTTTGAGACTTCTCAAGCTGACAAAAAATTATACAATTACTTGGTGAGAAGTATAAAATGTATAGTTAA
Source organism: Dryadula phaetusa (assembly GCA_032432895.1). Taxonomy (NCBI): domain Eukaryota; kingdom Metazoa; phylum Arthropoda; class Insecta; order Lepidoptera; family Nymphalidae; genus Dryadula; species Dryadula phaetusa. The sequence continues at coordinate 11,158 of JAOYRS010000136.1, read as the reverse complement.
TAAAAATCCCCTGTATAATAAATTAACAAACTTTTCTTTTTAAAATAAAAATACAACTATACTTAAGATTATTTTACTAGGTACAATCTACTTAACGAACTTTTAAGTAGTGGGATTTACTTAAAGGGATATTTTAGATATTTTTATATGCAGAATTTGTCTCACTCATCCACTTGGTATTTTAATTATTTTTATAGTGGTTAAGCTGTTTTCTAGAAAAGCGTGCACAAACGCATAGATAAACAGACAAACAAACAAACAGGCACAGACAACAAAGAAATATTAAAAAAAACATTATTCCATTTCTTACTGTCGTCAATAATATTTTTTATTATATATATATATATATATATATATATATATATATATATATATATATATATATATATATATATATATATATATATATATCCTTTATGTACATTAAGCAATGATTTGAGTTTTTAATGTATAAATAAATATATGGCGCCCATAAACAAATTATTTGAAAATATAATTATTTGAAAATATAAGTAAGGAGAAGTCTCCTTGGAAAAAACTTGGAGAAATCATACATTATATGTATTTTATCATTATTAAAGCCGAAAATACATTAAAATAATATTGTTTTAAGATAAACTAATTCAATTAGTGAATATATATTTTTTACAGTTTCACTCTTTATCCTATAACAGAGTAGTCAGAGATAAGCTGTAGACATTCCGTTGCATAACAATCGTAATTCAATATTTTTGGAAATAATATAATTTAAATTAAATTACTTTAAGAATATACATCTTCTGATTTAACATAAACAATAGTCTAATATATATAAATAAGCTGTAATTTAAATTCAAAACACATCACGAATAATTCTTTCATCGTCCATTTTATGATCATTTGGACTCGAAGAGGGGACCGATGCGACACCGTTCGCTGGTTCGTCTTCTTTCTTAGGTTCGTCTAACGCGTTGGTTTCGGTAGCTTTATTAGCAGCTGCTTCATTCCTAATTTTCTCCATCTCATCCTCAAAAACGATGTGACCATCGTAAGCGTCACCTATATTAAGGTAATAAATAACATATTATTAATGAATTGTTCATGTATCAAACAATCACCATTTAATATAAAATTTTAGCGGATATCCAAATCTAGTTTTATTTGAAGGTTTAGGACGGAGGAATCGAATTAAACCAAATTTCAATTATATCTAACTTTAATGATAACACAACCTTTTTTTCGCTGCGGTTGAACGAACGATTTTCAAACGGAAAAATAACTATTTTTCTTTCTAACATCCACAGCATTTAGGAGTTTAAGAATTCGTTAATTTCTTTTTTAGTTTTGCTTTTCTCTAAGCAATATATAGCATTTAGGAGTTTAAGAATTCGTTAATTTCTTTTTTATTTTTATTTTATTTTCACGCTTTTATCCCGCATAGTAGGGTACACACAAAGTATCTATTTGCAAGACCTTCCATACTTCGCTTCTCACCGAATTCGAGACATTGCGTATTGAGAGGTGGAACTCAACGCCGCACTTTGTCAGGGCCAGGAAGTGAAAATAATTTAGATATAATCACTCCTCTGAGTGGGGATCGAACCCACAACCGATCACGTTTATAGTCCGGGAACTCCGTCCCACTGCCCATCCCCTAACTACCCCTCGAATAATATTTTAATATAAGAAATATTTTTGTGTCATAATTTTTTGTAGCGTCATGCTTTTTAACTTGAAATCTCAAAGAATTGAACAATTGCTCACGTTATCTACTACGTTGTTGTAAAATTAGGAACCTTCCTTTACAGCCTTTCAGCATAAATACGGCATTTTGCTTGCTAACATCTTCTCCATGTAAAAGTGTTTTTTTACTTACGCACGCACCGCTTAAGTTTGTTTTATTTGATTGCTTCCGCGTCTAAGGAGCGTCTGATTTTACTATCTTATGCTTTTTAAAATTTCAATTAAGAAATACAGTGCGTGCGACTCTTACCCAGATAGTCCAATACTAATTAATCTTCGAAATATCGACATAGTTGTACGTGCTGGTCTTCCTCTCCCGAACTAATCTTTTGCTTTGAATTCTGTTGCTTATTGCTTTTTTTATATATGAGTATTAATAATATTGGACAATATTTTACAAATATTGCGCAAACATAGAAAAATACAAAAAACATCGTATAAAATTTCCAAATTCAAAAGTAATAATTAGTAGATATATAATTGTAACAGTATTAATGGCCAGACGAGTATAATCCTAGACTCATAATTTATTGTTCTTATTTAAAGCCTTATTTTATATAATTAAACATTTGATAAAAATGATGTCGAACGCAAAGATATTATCATAAGATATCTTTTCATTTAATCACAATTTAAAAAAATCTTATATCATCATCTAACCTGCATCAGTGTTTATTTTCTCAGCTTTTTTCTCCGCAAGTTTCTTTTTTATCTTCTCCATATCATCGGGCGAAAATATGTTATTTTCATAATCCATATCTAAAAGTTATAAATACAATATAAAATAAACAAAGACTGCGGACAACACAATAATCTAATTTCGGTTGATCGAAATTAATTTAATGACATTTGACATACTGGAATTTCTCTTACTGATCTATTAAAAAATCCATTTATTTCATATTTGTATAGAATTATTTTATGCACAGAGTCTATCAAGATTTTTAAAAAAGAAACTTCTCATGGAAACTAGAAAAGACAAGCTGCTGCGACGATTAATGTACAAGCAATTTGTCCTTTACAACTAACGATTTCTTAAATAATTTTACGTGGGTTTTAAATTTGAAAATAAAAACATACGGTAAATTGCTTTAATACTAAACTATTTGATATCATCTTTTTATGATCGTATGATATATAAAATAAAAGTATTGCAATAAGGAATCAGTAATATAATTAGATATTTTACATTTATGAAATTGAACCCATGACAGCGTCCAAGTGTAAACGCGATCGGATCGGTTGGGATCCCCACTGAAGGAAGTGATTATATTTAAAAAATATTTTTATTACTCTAGTAAAACGTGTGGCGTTGAATTAAGTACTCAACAAGCGATAAGAGAAAACAGTCAACGGAGTCTTGCTTCTGACTACCCTATAATGCGAGATAAGTATAAAGCTTTTAAATTTAACAAATGTTGTTAAGGAAAAATTTAAGAACTAATTAGACTTTATACTTAAAATATTTTAATCAACCTTAATATATATAGTTAAATAACAGCAAATAAAAAAATTAAGGTTAATGACTTTAATTGACCTTAGATTTCTTAATTGCTTACTTGTTGAAGCTGGTCGTGGCGCAGTTGGACAGCGTTTTACTATAAATGCAATCGGTTGTGTGTTCAAATCCCTCTTGGCAAAAAGATTATATTTGATTTTTTATCATTTCCCCAATACATATCGAACAAACTACGTTCATAAAACTATAATATGGGGTTTTAAGATATAAGGTTACAATTGATTTTGTAATTTGTTCTGTAATTATGTATTTAATTATTTACCAAAAGCTGTAAAGTGTCACATGGATTGTATCTATAATTTATATTCCATATCAACGTATATATTTGGTGATGATTTTGATACGATTACTTTAAGAAAACAAAAAAGAAATAATTTGGAAAGCACTTTAAAACATGTTTACATGTTTACCTGTTAAAATTAAAGTTATTGATAGTCGATAGTAAATCAATCACGTAACTGTTGAATAAATTTTGATATATTATAATAATAAATGCTATCATGGTTCAGGCATGGTAGATGATTTGGAAATTCAAATTTCAATATATATATATATATATATATATATATATATATATATATATATATATATATATATATATATATATATATATATATATATATATAATGTATGTATAAACGAGGAAAACGTTAACAAATTCTAGAAAATATCTGATTCATACGAATTAAATGTACCTATAGTTTGTGTCGGTCTAATAAGATAACGAAAACATTTTTGTTATGGTGTAACCCTAAGTCCTATGTAGGTAAGCTATATATTCTATACCTACCATATATGTATAGTCTAAATTGATTAAATTGTAATCTTGAAAAGTTTAATATTCGTTCGTTCAAATGTGATGTTGTTTAAATATTAAAAAGTCTACTAAAGGAATGTCTTTTAATACGTCAAATAATTTATTATTATCTATAATTTTAAAATATATATGTATATAATATGTCTCATACAGAACCATGTTACATATAAAGACTTTCTCAATTATCTTGAAGAGTTTTTGGTGCCGAAAGAGCAGATGTACCAACAGATGGCAATAATGCAGCCATTGCGGCGAAGCGATGAAATTCATGGTGAGGAGAACTGTTGCTTTAAAATCAAAATAATAAAAACATTTTCAATCCAAATTTCCACTACTTTGTTAATAAAAAGAATAGACAATATAATTATAATATACATAATCCATGTTAAAACAAATGTGGAGCAGAGTCTTTAGAAACAAGTCGTCACAGGCTTTTCAACTATGCGGGATAAAGCGGAAAGCTGTTTTTTTTAAATATTATATTCATACTAAAATAAGGTAACTAATTTGTTAATTGATTGGTTAATTGATTTGTCACTTTCGCGGGAAATGTAGATAGGTACAAAGCTATCTTTAACATACTTTGCTGCATGCATGCTCAATTTAGCTACATTAATTGCGTTATTAATGTAGATAAATTAAGCGTACAAAGTACATGGCACAAATATATATATATATATATATATATATATATATATATATATATATATGTATATATATATGTATGTATTATGTATTTTAGGTAGTACTTTAGTTTATGAAAAAATAATGTGTTTTAATAAATTATAAGGATATGATTTATTATAAAAATATAGCGATTTTTAAATAATTTACATATTTGAAAAAAAAAAGTATAATTTAAGTAATGTACTTATAATTAATCATATCAAATTACTATTTACTACTTATTTAAATACTAAAAATGTTAAAAATATTTTATATTATGCATGTAATATAGAATTTCCTCTGCCTGCCGCTTTGCGGGAATTATCAGCTGAGAAAGAAAAAAGTCCAATAATGGCTGATATTTTTGAAAACGAGAACCAGGTACGAATGAGCAGATACTAGGTAATTATGTGCAGTCAAGTATTTTTTATCAAACTAATAATAATTTTATTGTAATTTAACTCATTCTGATATGACTTCATCGTCCACATGTAATTTCACCCATCCACACATAACATAGTGATCCACATTTGACTGCATTTGACCGCATATGGTCCACGTGTAATCTTACTTATCCACCTGTGACTCCATGACCCGTATATGATCTCACTCATCCACACATGACTTTATCGTTAACATGCGATTTCACCTTTCCACAGATGACATAATGGTCCACATGTAATTTTACCCATCCACATACAACTACATGATCTACATGTAATTTCCCTCGTCCACACATGCTATCATGGTCCACATGTGATTTTAAACATCCACATATGCCTTCATGGTCCACATGTGATTTTACTCGTCCACATATGACATCATGGTGAATAGTGATTTTGCTCATCCACATATGACATCGTGGTCCGCATGTGATTTCACCGATCCACATATGACATCATGACCCACACATGACTTTATGTGTTCATATGCAATTTCAAGAATTCACATATGAGTTGGCCTGTCCACACACCATCAGAGCGCCTGGCTGTAAACGGAACACACAACCAATCGGTTGTGTTTTATTACATTTGAGATAAAAATTATATTATAACTTATTATTATTTATTTCTTTGGCGTTCTAACTTAATTCGCAAACATAAAATAAATATTTCAAGTACATATACATATATATATATATATATATATATATATATATATATATATATATATATATATATATATATATTTATATATACATATATATATATTTATATATATATATATATATATATATATATATATATACTACTACCGCGGAACTAATATATATATATATATATATATATTAGTTCCGCGGTTTTTTATAAAAAATTAGGAATTTATTGTGAAGGAACAGTACATTACGTTTTATTAAATAAAACGTATTTTCCTATTAAAAAGTATTTTCCATCATTTGCCACTACTTTTCCCCATCTTTCTGGCAACATTCGGATACCCCGTCGAAAAAACTCTTCATCTTTTGACGCTATCCACAAATCTACCCAATTTTTGGTGTCTTCATATGATGTGAAGCGCTGCTCAAACAGACCATGTGCCATCGACCGGAACAGGTGATAATCGGAAGGGGCTAAGTCTGGTGAATACGGCGGGTGGGGTAAAACTTCCCAGTTGAGTGTTTCCAAGTATGTTTTTACCGGCGCCGCAACATGTGGACGAGCATTATCGTGTAAAAGAATAATTTTGTCGTGTCTGGAGTAGTAATGGGCGCGTTTTTCCTTAAGTACCCGACTCAATCTCATCAATTGTGTTCGGTAGAGAGCTCCAGTAATGGTTTCGCTTGGTTTCAGCAATTCATAATACACGACACCAAGCTGATCCCACCAAATACACAGCATAAGATTTTTTCCATGAATATTCGGCTTAGCTGTCGATGTTGATGGTTCGCCGGGCTTAACCCATGACTTTCTCTTCTTTGGATTATCGTAGTGAATCCCTTTTTCGTCACCAGTGACTATACGATGCAAAAAACTCTTTTTTTTATTCCTGGCAAGCAGCATTTCACTCATGCATAATCGGCGTTCAACGTCTCTCGGCTTTAGTTCATATGGAACCCAATTTCCTTGTTTTTGAATCATTCCTAACGATTTTAAACGTTGTGAAATTGCTTGTTGAGTCACTTGTAATGTAAGACGAATCTTCCTCCAATAGTACTTGTAATTCCATGTCTTCGTACACTTTCGGCCTTCCACTGCGTTCTTTGTCCTTCACGTAAAACTCACCTTTCTTAAACTTTTGAAACCATTCCTGACAAATTCTCTCACTTAAAGCAGCTTCACCATATGCTTCTAGAAGCAATCGATGCGCCTCAGCTGCAGATTTTTTCAAATTAAAGAAGTAAATCAAAAGTTCCCGCAAATGATGCTTATTGGGCACAAAACTTGACATTTTTGCACGAAAAAAATTACGTGATGCTGATACGGAATCATTAGTAGTTTAAGTTTATGGTGTTGCCGGATGACGAAACTTGGGATATTACGTTTTACATCTGACAATTTCTCCAAAACCTTCTGGTGGGGCCATCTTTTGACAAACCGCGGAAACTTATTTGTACACCTAATATATGTATATATATATATATATATATATATATATATATATATATATATATATATATATATATAGATGATATTTATGCTTCGGCTTAGGTGAAAACATAAACAGTTTGCCATTACAGTTACTAATTTATTTACTATTATTGTGTAGTTGTTGTGTTGTTGTCAAATATCTTACAATCTTTTGGATTTTTTATAAAATATTTACCACAACGTATATTTAATCTAATCTCACACATATTTATTTAGAGGGGATTGTCAAGGTTTATTTAAAAAATATAATTTATTACTTCACTGAACAGGAAAATATAAATGTGAGCGTTTCCGATTACATTGAAATTCATTTTAGATAAGGGTTTTTTATGTTATACACTTTAAAACGTTTTATTATTTACACGTGATTATTAAACATTTATTTCTACAGCTTACATACGCATTTGCACCTAAGCCCATATAACATTAATCCTAGCCTGACTAGGATCTGTCTTCCAGTTTAACCTTCTCCGATTGTACAATCTGCGTTAATTCATTAGCTCATGTCCTGCATCACGTCACCAAGCCTTCGATTCCTTGAGTGTCCAGAGAATCTAACTCCAAGGATATATATAGCATACATTTATTTCCGAGTTCCCGTTGGCCGGCGCGCAATGTGGCCATTCCATCTCGAGTTCTTGACGTTCTTGAACCTTGTCTGCTACGTTACGAACTCCATGAAAACCTCGAGTGAATGTATTACTTCCCCCTTCTTTTCTTGTAGTCAATCCCCATCATGCCACACATCCACCTATACAGTTTCCTTTTCATGGTCCTGGATATAATCTGAGACAGCATTACAATGAACAAAAACCGTACTAAGAACCAAGCCTTAGTGAACTATTGTCGTGGAGGCCCTTCCCATCATGTCGCCTAGAGTGGACCTCGAAAAGTGCTTCTCCTTAATTCGTTATTCCATCACCATATCTCACTGTCGATATTCTGCCTCCCTAGCTAGAAGTCGTTAAATTTTCATCCTAATTTTGGAACAAAACATTTGACACTAATGTAAAAAAATGAAATCTCATTGCTCGATATATTTATTATATAAAATATTATAGTTTACTTACGTTATTACTCTGAGCACTTAGGAGTTAAGTAAATTACTACCTATAATATAATTACAGTCATATAAATAACAAGAAGGCAACTGTCATTTTATAAATAGCAATATATTTATTTACAAGTTCTTATGAATATTTTGCATATCGGCTGAACTAAACATACGTAAATAATATTTCATATTACACATATATTGCAGTGGCCGGTCGTGACGTAGTGGGACAGAGGGTGACTATAAACGAAATGTCGTCGTCGTCGTGGATACAATTCCCACTTGGGGGAGTGATTGTATTTAAATCCGGATAATCCGGATGTTTGTCTATTCAAATATCTAACTGCAATATTTAGTCCGGATAATGGAGTTTCTAGTTTCTATTGCATAAATGTATATCTGTATGTATGTATAATGTATTAGGAATATTTATTAGTTTCTAATACTATAATTATATATACACGATAAAAAATGTCTTACGTGTAGTAGATTTGTATCATCATCAGTAAGGAAATAAGGTTCAATTGTAAATATTTTTCACATTATATTTTAACAAAGGCAAAAGATAAAACAAGGTAGGTATATATTTATGGGAACGTATGTATGTACTTATTGTTTTTGAATATGCTATCTCTATAAACTTTCAAATCATTTTTAACTACAAGTTCGAAAACACATTTTCACTGAATCTGACAATATCGTACTATATATTTTTAATATCACCTACCACAACTTGCCAGTAGCATACATTAATGCACCGATTGAACCTTGATTAAAACAAAAAACTACTTAAAAAAAATAATTTAAATTACACGTTACATATGAGTTTAACTTATGGTTCGCGTTTACTTTTAGAGAAGGTTTATTAATACTATTATATGTATGTAAGAATGTTTCTGGTATAGTGTTACAATCAACGTGATCTCTGACTAATTGAATTCATCATAATTGCGTCATGCTTTAGTAAAGTAAGATTGAGCTTTGGATTGACTAACCATTTTAATATTGATTGATACAATTAGAGTGGTATTTTAAAGATTTTAGGCTTTTTGCAATTGAAAACAAGTACACTTCCTCGTGAAGGAGCTAGGATAGCTTGGCCAAGATTATTTATTACTCATTTAATTTTTATTTATAAAACAATTCATTTATTAATATTTTAATTTTGTTTCGGCTTATCTCGGAAAGTGCTGAACTGATTTTGACGGGAATTTCATTGTGAGATAGCTGATTTACTAAGGAATAAGTTAGGCTATTTTAATTTAAGGATTATGAAAGAAAAGAAATTATAAAGAACCAGAGGTTAAATTTTGCGCCAACTAAGTGGCAGACACAACTCGTTTAAAAATAAGAACGTTGTTCGTACTGTTGATTGTAATTAAATGGTCGATATGTTTTAATCACGCGTGATGTATAAAACACAGACCACTTTCAGAACGTTTACGACGACTCACTTTCAGATCTTTTGCGGCTAGCGTGCTGAAGCTGTAAGCTACTAAATAATTACTTATTATGAAGTAGAAGACATTTATACTGTAGGTATAGTGTACTTTAAGTTAATATGGTTAACCAAATCCTGGTATTGTTACTGCTTGCACGTCATTTCTTAAAAATAGTTGAAAAAGAGAGAAAGACTTCTTAATCTTTGTTATCTTGAGAAACTTCACTACTAAAAACATGGTCACCATAATTATCTATATTTCTAGTTTGGATACTATAAACGGAAAAAGGACAAGTTTTTTGAAATAATCTTATCTAATAGACAAAAAACTTCACTGTTCTACTCTACTCCTTAAAAACCATTACATATAGAGGACTGTACAAAACCTAATTATGAAGATTGGTTTTAAATGATTAAAACACAGTGAGATCGTCTTGGTTAATTATTCCCGATGCGATCTTTATTAGTCTACCTTTATTGCTATTGTAATGAAGCCTTGTATGAGCCACTACTCCTTTTGTTGTGTTGCTCGGGACAACAGCGGTACAAAGAGTACATACACGTACGAGTATATTGTGTCCCGGGAACTCGGCTTATTATTGATTACTCGTGCATTTGATAACTTACGTTTGGCTATAATTATATTAGTACTCGAACCTTAAGTATAAGCTTACAAAATGAGTGCGTTCTAGAGAACAAAAAAGTATACTTATGTATTCCATGGCTGAATGTTGCAGAGGTAAGAGGTCGGGGCAGTGCCTGTGACTTGTGATCCTAATGTAGGCTCAGGCCCCCCTTTAAAATATGAATCATCCTTCGCTTCTTTTCTCTAATTAAAATTGTAAAAGTCACTTATGCCGCCTTTGAAATATATACTAGAAATAAAGATGATGATAGTTCTAGAGATGATAATCCGTTTAGTATATTATAAAGAGATTTTCTTCGTTATACTTGCTAAATACGGGTGTACAAATTTAAGATTTTGAGCAATCTTCAGAATTATCGTAAGGAAGTTCTTGCTTGCAATCGGACTATTGATCGCGCATGACATCCCGCCTTCGCCTTCACGTCCCCCTGGACAAATCAACGCGAACTACACGTACAATTTACACCATGAAACCTTTACATATATTTATCGAAAAGTTTACGGCCTAAATATTTATTAATTATAATATTAAATGTTAATTTAAATATGTTTAGTTAGTAATTGTAATTTATTATGTAACACAACTATGTAAGTTATGTTTTCATTAAATCTTCTAACAAGTTATGTGTAGTTAAAAATATATATAAAAATAATAGATAGCAAAAAATAATAATCGCTCATGACAATATTGCGATACATATTTAC
>JAOYRS010000135.1:0-35977 GCA_032432895.1 Dryadula phaetusa | reverse complement strand
CGGATCAGACGGCGATAATGCGATGCGTCTACCCGCATTTGTAATGCATGCCTATCTACCAACTTTAGGCATTAGACTTGCAGATATTTTCGCCGGCGGAACTAACTTTTGAAATATGGTCGGTGAAGTCTTTTTTATACTTCTAGGTTCGGTGTTAGCTGGTTAATGTAGCTTATGGGTAGTTGCCAACAATTTCGTTTCGGCTAGTTTGAGCTCATGCAATCCTATAGATATAATATACATGCATAAACCTGGTATATGCTTTTATCTATAATATTTTTGCGTTTTTTGAAAGATTTAGTATAATTTTAAATATTTTAAAAATATTAATGTCATAATTGTGTTTAATCACCCTCCACACGTATTTTTTTGAAGGAGAACAAAGCGGTATTAGAGCTTTGTTATTAAAAAGAAATATACCAATCATTACAATTTCTTCTATTTACTCGAATATATACAAGAAAATCACTGTAAGATTTATTTTATATTACTTGCTTTATCTGTTGAATTGAATGACAAAAATAAAAATCTACACTCGCAATTTTTAATACCTACAAAATATATTTCAATGACACATTCATGTTTCAGAATTTAACGGACGACATTTAATGACGAATCTGTAATATTTTAAATAATAAAATAACTTTAAAATGAAATACTCGCGGATTACCTTTTCCACGTAGATTACTGTGACAAAGAACCTATACGTTAAATATACGGTACACACTGATATATATTTTGCGAATCTTTAAGGCAAAATGGATTTTACTGGTTCACCGTAGAGGTTAATATTTGATGTCACTATTGCAGTCAGTGCTCGTTCATTACATCGCTTATTTTGCTTAATGGTTGAAAAAAGCTATTCGACGATCGTCGCCGCAAAATATAAATCACGACAAACAAAAGACTTGGTAAACGAATACTTTTTCAATTAAACGGGGGCTTTTTATTATGATGCTTAAGAAGCCAGGGTTCAATGGGGCAAGCATTGCCTAATGCCGATTGACATTTTTACAGGGTGTGAACGGTGGAAAAATTTTATTACCAATTGAGAGTGGCTAAAAATGGTATCTACAGGAAAATGGTCGCTTCATTAATTTAGATGGACGTTTTGAGCGTTATTTAGTTATATCGACAGACAGTAATCTGTTGTCTTGGATTGATTACCGATTGTATTTTTATCTACTAGCGCTTTCAATACTATTTCGAGAATATGTTTTTATTTATATATCCAATACAAATAACTTGTTTAAGTAACGATAAACAATGAGTAATAAATAATTTGAAATGGATCACTTATTGTTATTGAAAATAGGAAAAATAAACATTATTTTAAACTCATACATTTTTTTTGGCCAAATTTTATTTATCTCCTACATCAAGTACAGTACATAGAAAGAAAAACAGTAAAATTATAATCTCATTTTTTTCAAATATTACCTATATAGAAATTGAACAATAGCGATCTATTGCTAAGCATAAATTATCGTTAATTGCATACATAGTCCTAAAATCACAGATTTTGCTTCATAATCTTAATGTATAGTTGCCCAATTTGACAAATCGTTACATATGGCGGCACAATTTTGATGAAAAGCGATTGCCTTATTCCGACGCAGGCCACTACAAATTAACGAACTCTTTCAAACTCCCTCGAAAGCTGCCCATATTCATTGCAGTGCCACGCATTACTCATAATTATTTATTGCGGGTGGGACGTGACCAGGAACATTCATACGAATTAATAAATCAGCCGCCATTTTGAGAATTCGAAGTGTTTTATTAGAATAAATGTTTTTTAAACTATTATTGTATAATAATTTTACAATAAATATAAGAGATTATCGCGCATGACAAATACGGGTCAGACAACTGGAAGAGTCTTTTTGTAAAGTAGTAGTTATTTGAGATTATGCTTTATTTGACTTTTTTACTGATAGAATTATTAATAAATATATTGTTAAGTACTTAATTTAAATCCTAATAGTTGGGTTTACTGCATTGCGGCAGCTGTTTTCTTAAATAATTTACAAAATAAGATGTCATATAAAGGTAAAGTTCCATACATAGCATAAATTACGATTTTTAAAAAGTCTTAAGTTAATATAGATAATATATTTTATACTGTAAAACTACAAAATATTGCAACCAATTAAGTAGAAAAAACTTTCCTATTGTGCGTGGTTCCGTTTTGAATGAGCGTGACTCTCTTTAGCACTGTAAGCGTAGAAAGCGCGCTAGCAATTTGTCAGTCTAACCTTTGCTTGAATTGTAGCGCTTGAGGCGTTTAGAAACTTAGCGCATGCGCTCTAAATTCCCTCATTCCAGACGCCTACTGGAACGGTTAATAGGACGTTTGTATGTGTAGTGGTGAGTCATACACGTGTATGTATGTGTACGCACACGCGTGCAATTGTGTAATGTGTGAATGTGTAGGTGTGCCGAAACAGCTTTTGTAATATCGGCATGAATGAGAGAGAGGCACGATCAATATTTTGAGGTCCGCAAGTCGAGGGACTTATGAAATTTTTAGTAGTTTCATATGTACCCATGTATATAATTATTTTATTTCAAATATGCTATTGGGTGTAGACACTAGCATTTATATAATAAATTAAGATTTAATAATATTTTACTTGCATATACAGTTTTACCTGTATACTTTAACTTAACTTACTTTTTGACTTTTACAAATAAACTAAATTTGTTGCAATCACAAAACTTCATACAAATTATCTCTTCTTACACTCAGCTGGACACTACCTATTAGTTGATGGAATCCAACGTTGTATCTCAGATAGATCGAGACATCTGAAATTTCAATCAACACATTACCATAAAATAATTATTAGGATTTGAACCCATAAATATCAAGTACATCAGGCATACACACCCACGCGCCACGAGGATTACATAAATAATGTTATAAAAACATTAAGTTACAAGTATATTAAGTTATACAAGCAGATATATCAAAGGAACCTTGACGCTTGTCTGCATCTAAAACATATATAAACATCTCTATAAACGAAGGTACATTTTCTTTTATTTTTAGTCTTTCTTTATTCTTTAAAGCACTTGTAACAATGCAGTGTGGAGTAATTCAATTCTTTATACTTACTTCAATATAAGCATTCAGATTATATATAATTTCTAAGTTTGATCTTTGATGCAATTTTTGCGATTATATGATTAATTATTTTATTTTCCATATGTAAACAAAGACTTTCAGTGAATTTTGTGTATGAAATTTTATTCGTTTTCTTTCACATTTTTAATGAAACCTGCCAAAGTATCAAGTTAACATATAAAATGAATTACCTAAAATACGACAAACTAACATTTATCTAAATCAATTCTACATGGACATTTAAATTCAAGTGGCGCTTCATTTTAATGAAAAAAAATGAGGGCAAATAATTAGAACAGTGCAAGCGAATGACAGAGCTACGAACGACACGACGAACAAAGCGAGCTAAAGCTGGGTGCACACGTTGTTACAGAAATATTTTTGTACTAGTAACTTTACCTAATGTTGTACTACTAGAATTGTACACATTCTATTTGATTAATTATATAAGTAATTATATATTTGAAATTAAAATACACATAAATAAATCAATTTCATTATCAAATGTAATTTACCTTATTTAATACATCGATAACATCGCGTGCACTTAGCTTATAAAACATAAAAATAGATATAGACAATAACATGGACCATTTGAGGCGGAAATTATAAGAATTGTTTCAGGACAAGTGCAAGTGACTTGAAATGTTTAAGAATTTAAAATAATATAACCGCAAAATAAAGGACAGAATAAAAAAAAGAAATATGAATTGAATTTCGGTGATTCCTTCTGTTTTCGGAGTATTGAGCTAAGCTCAAGATTAATTAAAACCAGTTAATTTAGGCATCGAAGGATTGGATTTCATTTATATAAGGCCGATCGGGCTTCTTTGATTCATTCTAAAGTAAATCTTGATAAAATTTTAGTCATGATCACATGATTTTTGATCACCAATTTTCTTTATCACCATATATGCATATTAATATATGAATATAAAATGAAATCCAATCTAATTACTTACACCCAAAGATTCAGTTTTCAGCCAATTGAGAACTGAAAATAAATAACTTCAGAAATCAATTCATACAACAAACATTCCTATAGCTTTACTGTAGTACCTTAGAGTCCTTCGCCAAGTGGCAAGACTCACCTGAAACTAAAGAAATACTGTTAATTAATATTGAAAACAAAAATTACTTAACATTAAAAGGTAACGGAGTACATTCTATATTCTTAGTAAAAATGATTCTAAAAATATATTTTTGAAACAATTTGATACTTGTATGATATGTAGTCATAAGGAAAAATTAAAAAAAGAACATGATCTAATTTTGCTACTGTAATTGTACTGTAATTATGTAATATAAATAAAAAGGTTCCATATAGGTAAAGTAGAAAAATCAAATATATTCCGCCTACTGTGTTTTGTTTTGTTTTGTGTGTTGGAATCCATTTTGTTTTATTTCTTCTATTTGTGAACCTCTAAAGGGATTTGAACCCATAACCTTATTCGAAACATCACACTGGTATGTATGTATAAAAGAAAAGCAAGCAAGTCTTTAAAAAAATCAAATCTTTCTAAAATATAAGACGCACGTTTGGTACATAAAATTTAAATATTTTAACTAATGTGAAGACCATGCTCGCAAAAAATATGATCAAAATTACTTTATATGTCATCTGAGAACAGAAACGAGGTCGCAGGCGATCTTTAGTCGCATATAAGATTTCTTCCCGATTTATCACCCTCTATGCAAATAGTCGGCGTGATGGATATTGCGAGGGGCTCAGTTTAGCGATGTGTCGAATTAATGTATTTTCGACGCCAAGTGCTATGAGTTTTTGGCGGATATCTGGCTATTTTTCATCATGATGATGTTGATATTACTCAGATGTATTCTTTACGGATATTTTTTTGAAGAGTCAAGGCTGTCATATATATTCTCCTTGCTTTTATACACATTTATTTATTTTTGAGTGAATTTGAATTTAGAATATTATTTGTTTTAAAATTTTTGTCAGTTATTCCTTATTTTTCTTAGATGATGAAAGAAGTAACTTATAGTTGATTTTTAAGGTCTAATAAAATCTTTTGTTTTCAAAGTCTTTTTATAGAAGGCGGGATTTGAATCCGCCTAACCACTATGATTTATCAAGTATTTTAAAATACTTAATACTTTTATTTATACCATTATATATTTAGATTTTGTTTAAATTATAATATATGATTATAAAAAAATCTACTTTTTTACAGTTTGTTAATCCATAAAACGAAGATTCATATATATATTGTCACGTATCTTCATATTATTAAGTTCGCAGATAGAAAAATACAGTCAGTCTTGGTTTCCAATTTTGCTCATTTCGTATAGTCAAGTAATCAACCAGCGGTAAATTATTCGTTCAGGATTAATTGGAACCTTGCGTTGGCAATCATCATGAGCCAATCTGCTGCGGTCAGGATATGACCCCAATTTTGTAAGTTCAACTTTACGATGCATCATGTTATCCGATTCAATAAAAATCGGATACTTAATTGAAACCAAATCTTACGGACGTACGTAGTTCTATTCTTTTACATTACATATTATCGTTAAGACTATGAAATTATTTAGAATATTCTACTCTTTATTGATTCTTTGTTTAGGCTTTCAGTCTAGAAAGTATAGTATAATAATATTTTATAATCATTAGATACTATTTTTTATGTATAGACAAAGCGTACAAGGTTGTAACGATGCGATGCGATTAACGCGATGTCATCACTTTGTCTAATCATGTAGTTATAACATTCATAATTCAAATATAGATGTTCTGTTGCGTGAATATGCCCAAGGAATAAAAAAATATTATATAAATATATCAATTTGAATAATTCAAAAGAACTGAATATTATTAACAATAAATTAAACATTCACATAGTAAAATGCGCGTATAAACGGCAACATTATTATTTGTACAGTTTATGTATGAGAAGGTTTTGTTGTCCTGTGGTTCGCTGTACATGTCCTCGCCGTCGCTCGTCTTGTCTATTAATTACGACTCCTGATGCTACAGTTTTCTTTTTATCTCCGTCTCCACGTTTTTGCGTGCAATTTATATCATTTTGCTGACTGTGTTAAATTTTACTTACAGATTCAGCGCGCTAAGCGCTAAAAAAGGGAGCAAAGAAATATAATATCATGTTGATGATTGATGATTTGAAATAAAAGTATATTTTATTGTAAATTTAAATTTATTTACTTATAAATTTTGCAACCGTTTTGACAGTTGTCATTTCTATTATGACACACAAACTCCAATGAATCTCTTCTAATGGAGATAAACGTGTCAAATCCGTATCTAGAAGCATTCGCGTCTACTGATTTGAATGCGCTTAGTGCCATCGAATCACGCTTGATTGGCCCTGACAAGAACCAATGACAATTGATTAAGACTAACTTCGAGCCATCGCCTTGTTATTGTTTATCAATTGTGCAGTGTCATAAAGAATATAAATGGTTTTGTTTTTTTCTAATGTATGGTACGTTACAATTACGAAATTATTTAACAAAGATTATAGAAAAAAATGTAGTAGCATTTACTATTTGGTTTTCATATTTAATTTTTCAATTTATATCAGGCCGATAGCCACTTATAAAGTAAACATTGTTATGTTAGAAATAGAATAAATACGAGTGTCGTTGAACGCATTAAATGCAACTCGATATGTTTCACTTGATTGGTTTTGTCATGCGCCAATACCAATTGATTATGTTGGCAACACTGTCGGGCCATCTGTTGGCTATTCTGTGACGTCATATCATGGTGCCGTCGCCAAAGTTTTTGGAGAGAAAGCAACTGTTCGGAAACAATAAATCGTGCATGCTGTTCAAGTGTTGCGCTGTGTATAGACATTCCTTTGTTCTCTTGGAGCATGATGTATGAAATATTTGATTCCGGAGATAAAATTGTGATCAATGCTTTGTGTTTCGCGTAAACTACGTTTGAGTTTTAAAAATAAAACTCGAATGCTTTTAAATAAGAAGTAAAGGAAAGAATTTTATTGAGAGTCGTCGTTAAGTTGAGTACAATGCACGTTTTAATTTATTGGTGCCTTTTCTCCGTATATCCAATGCAAATACATTCATCACAGCTAATGCACGGGAAGTGATCATCTGTCACGGGGTAAATCCGGATTAAGCGAGTTCAGCGTGATGATTAGAAAACGCGATAAGGTTGTAAATTATTTAAAATTTAATCGTTACAAATTATGTTGCTTCCAACTTGATTAACATTTAACATATAAATTTGTAACAGTACTATGTATTTTTTAAGAATATTAATTGGGAAGTAATTCAAATAAATAATCAAAATGAAAGCCTTCGCTGAAGTGTTTATGAAACACTAAGGAATTTAGATAGGCGTCAAGAGCGTGATTATCTAAAGTCAAAGGCCATTACGTTAAAATATTCGCCTGTTAAAACGCTAAATATTTCAACAATCATTCGCTTAAAGTGTGGAAACCAACTTCCATTGGCAATTAACAGTATTTGCAATTCCGAGTTCGGCATCGTTAGCGACAAAAAAATTACCAAACGAAAAATTAAGAAGCAGGAGTAAATACAAACTGGCGACTAAGATAACCCCTCTGTAAAGAATACAATTTGAAAACTTCAAAATAAATTAAACGAAACGTGACTTTAAAGATAGAATCGTTCAGTTAAATTTTAATCGCATCACCTAATTACGTTTATTCTTTACTTAGAACTCCTTATTCAGATTTCGCGGAAACTTCACTGTTGTTTTATTCTTTTCGGGAGGCTTTATGAATAATTTAATACTTTTTAGTGTGTCTCAATCCTTTGCAAACAAGAGCTGCAGACGTACCTGTAACAAGCAAAGAAATTTCGTTATAGATTGCGAAATCGGAGAAGATTCCCTCGTGGCGTACGGCCTCGTACGTTACATCAAACAGACTTCTGTGCTTTAAATATTTTACTGTAGCTGAAAACGTATAAGATAACATTCCAAACCCCCCACACAGTCCACTGAATTTGATCGACGATAGTTCATACAACAAACTGAGCGTATGAAACAGAATTTAAAAGATATCATGGAAAGATTAATGATACTTGTAGTTCATAAGATGCCTGGAAAATGGATAAGCAGTAAGTAAATGGCGCCATGTTTATTTTTCCATTTTATAAGTAGATTTGCGGGATGGTAGACCAACGATTTAGAGTTATAGGCAGATTCGAGAATAATTTTTTTATTTCTATATGCTACCTACATTTTCGTAATTGAGAATTTTGTTTTTTTTCTACAATACCCATGATTTTGTATATCTTTTAATAATGCACAGTAATTTCACTGTAATCAACAATGTTGATGTAAAAATTTATTTATAGTATAAATATTCTTTCACGTCAATCTGATACACGCGTACTAACGAATGTAACGTAGCGCTGCATAATCTATATATTGTTCTCCGATTTTATGTGTAAATCGAACCCGCAACTATTCTACAGTCTTTTGTTCCCCAACTCTAATAAATGTTGTTTATATATTTTACAATAAATAGTGTCCACGTTTCTAACTAAACAAATATTACGAAATTATATGAGTTATTTCAGAAAGTAATATGCGTACTGCACAAAGCGTAACTTGAAAAATCACTATTACGCCTACCCCGGACTGCTATAGCTAGCACTCCCGTAATTAAGGAGTGTTGAAAAATTGTTTTTTTCCACCATGTTAAATCAAACTCTATTGTCATTAGACGTAGAGTGCAATTTCTCAAATCAGCTGACAATTTTGTATGCAATTAATATTCATATTTTAAAATGAAATTATGAACCGTGTCAGTTTCAATTAAAGTCGAATATCATTTGCGTGCAGCAATGACGTTTGAATCGGAATCAAAACACAACATTAGCGGATTAAAAGTCCAGTCCAGTAATAGACGAATGTCGTGATGTAAATAAATATAAGGGCACCATTTTTAATTCTCACATCTGTCGCCTTTGCGGTACAAAAAAATGGGGTTATTACCCCCTTAATAAGGTCAGGGGGATGGTTGTGAATGGCCACGGAGTCAGTTATAGCAATTCCTATAATGCCCTTTCAAAACAATTTATTTTAATGTGTACTTGTTTAAAATTAAATTACTCTTATTGTTTATTAATATATTTGAATAAATATTCAAAGGGTGTTTGAGTGTTCCATTTAATGTTTAAGTGATAAGCATTGTAGGCTATTCATGTTGAACAATAAAATTTAAAGCGCTTGAAGCGTTGTGAATATGATTTTTAGATTAAAACTTAACGTATGTCATTAAAAATAATTTAATAGGTATATTTATTTATTTATTAATAAATTGCAATATATTAGCAAGTTAAAATATTTGTAACATATTGTGTTGTACAATAAATCAATAAAATTTCCACAAGTTGTATTTATTTATCAATATTTAAAGGATAAAATGACATTTTAATTCCGTTATGGTCTTAAGACTAGTATGAGTTGTCGGACCATATATAATTTTAAGATAATGTATATATAATAATTTATTGTTTTATAATATATTTTTTTTAGCTTCACGCTTTTATCCCGCATAGCAGGGTAGACAGAAAGTACCTAGTGTCATGACACTCCGTACTCCGCTTTTCACTGAATTCGAGACATTGCGTGTTGATGGGTGGAACTCAACACCGCACTTACCAGAGCGGGAAAGTGAAAATAATTTAAATATAAATACTCGCCTGGGTGGGGATCGAACCCACAACCGATCGCGTTAACAGTCAGACGCTGTCCCACTGCGCCACGACCGGCCTCGAGGATATTTGTAATTTAAATATAAACGTTTTGTTAGTAATAAATGAATACAAAATCTTTGTCTATCCACATTTTAATTACGCTATGAAATGGTAGCGTGGAAATTAATATTACTAAAAATATTTACTAGAGTTTATGCCCTTAGCGCCAACCTAGGCTAGGCGCGGCTACTAAACTGCCAATCGCACGAGGTGATTATTGTAAACGTACCGGCCGTATAGTTGGATATTACACGTCATTACCGGAGTTTGTCAACTGAAATGAAGTGTCAATTTTCAATTCATTTTACGTAAATTGTGCAAGAGTATGTATATTATGTATTACATTTAATTTCCAATACTTATTATTAATAACTTTTACGCTTTATCCCGCATAACAGGGTAGTGACAACTTAGTGTCAAGACACTATTGACTGCTTTCCATCCGAATTCAACCCCGTGCTTTGTCTTACCATAGCAGAGAAATGAAAATAGATTTAAAATATAATCATTCAACAAGTAAAATGTGTGTACAAAAGGTTGCTTCACATATTAAACTTAGGGTTTGACAATTATGTTGCTTACAATTATGTTGAAATACAATTATGTTGAAAAGACTGCTTTTCAACTTCTTAACATGAAACGTTGCTTCAATCCTGTTCAAATAATAATTAAAGCCTTTAATTACATATTATAAGATTAGAGTCATATAAATAATCAAATAGCTCATATCTATCAAATCGTGTGTTCTATGAGTGCATATTTTTTGTTGTTACTCCATTACTTTGATGACCTGACTACTAAATATTATGCGCATGTTTGGAATGGATTTTACTGAATATTACTTTCTGAATTAAATTTAATAGAAATAACAATTATTATATCAAACAGCTATAATTAAATAGTAAACTAAAACAAATAATCTATCAAGTAAGAAAAATGACACGTTGGATAACATGATGCATTCAAATGTA
The DNA here is from genome assembly GCA_032432895.1 of Dryadula phaetusa. Classification (NCBI taxonomy): domain Eukaryota; kingdom Metazoa; phylum Arthropoda; class Insecta; order Lepidoptera; family Nymphalidae; genus Dryadula; species Dryadula phaetusa. Next base: position 25,138 of record JAOYRS010000135.1, on the reverse strand, counting down.
AAAAAAAAACATGTCCATAAAAGGCAAATATAGAATTTGTTCAATTTCAGCCTTGCTATAAGCGAAAAGACTGCAATGCGCCGGGCGCCGACACTAATTCAATAACACCACCGCATGGTCTGCACGTCCCTAATGCTGCCTCTACATTGGCCCAACGCATCGAGCCATGGCGAGCTTAAAGAAATACGTATAAAACTAGCTTATCCCTCTCACATTTTGCCAACATCTCGCCATTGGCCGGTTTGGCCAACGTGAAGTTAAAAAGAAAATTCTCTACATTTCCTTAATTTTCCAACCGTTTCATATCACAGTGATGCAATTAACCGGGGATCCTTCATGGGATAGCTTTTTGTTTTACCTTTTCGCTAATCGGGAACCCCTAGTGTTTGTACGGATATTATTTTATTAAGTAATCAAATTTTATGTACGTCCAGTTAGACCTCGTCATTCGTTATGTCTGAAAGCGTATATTTGAAAATTGTTATCTAATTTTTGTTTTCTTTGTGAATGTCGTTCTAGTTTTGTCATGGAAAATAATAATGTTGCTTTTGGCTGACTTAAAGTATTTTCACGCTCAAAAATCATAAATAAAGAAATGAACTGGATTGAATATCTACATTTTCCTTAAAGTATTGAACTATATCATAACATCACATACGAGTATTTGTATATGATACTGTCTGCAATGCAATTTGCTTCAAATCCAAGAGGAAAAAATGTAATTTATTTGTATTGACCATGTAAATATTTGTGTCACATGGTTCAGTTAACTGGGGTTTAGATTTGAAATAAGAAATAGACGGGGAAAAAGTAAAATACAAATAAAAATGTAAATGAATAGTTATTTTTATTTCTTTACTTGTTATTTTTATTAGTTATTTACATACTATTTACTTACGTAACGCTTTGTAACGCTTTTAATGGTTTGAGTTTCCCAGATAAAACTCATTTTATAAATAATACTGGTTAAAATGTGAGCTAGAGTCTTAAATGTCTAAAATGTAACGCTTAAGACAATTACAATTTGTAAAATTCTTTAAAGTTTTCATAATATCAACTTACAGAAATTATTTTTTTATTTAAATACATATTTATTAGATAGTATACAGCTTATTACTTGACTTAAATCCGTTACATTCTAGTTTATCATATTGTAAATATACATAGAAACTCGTTTTATTATACGGGTATTACATATACGAGGTAAAAGCCGCTGTTCGTTGAAAAAATCTACAATATTATCATACGTCGTGTTTTGGTGAAATCAATACGCATAGCAATTTTTCTTCCAGAGACGTCATAAATCATTATATCCATACATATTGGCTATCGGATATAAAAGCGAAACTAACCAAATACGACAAAATATCAGGGTTTTTGCTTGAAAACTTTTGGCAGTCAGCTCGACTGGTATTGATCAAAAAGTCTGTACGCATATATGTATGATACTTTGTGATGTTACCAAAGCGAATAATGTTCATTTTTTCTTTAGAATAAATATTAAATAAAGTGTAAAGTAGTAGTAGTAGTACGTTGTATGTTTAATATTCTTATTTACAGTGCTTAAAGGGAAATAATTAAGCTTGAATAAGGACATAAATTAATTATAATTTTATTAAAATATCACTGGAGAATATGAAATTGATACAAGCAGGTGTTTTAAAAATTAATGCCATTTTTTTAAAGTTTCTTTTTATTGAAGTCCTTACAGAATTACAAAGAAACACCGCAAACTTACTTCCAAGAAAAGACGCAATACTTAGGAACTTATAGACAAGAAATAAAAATGGAACATAATTTTCAAAAGCTTTTACATTAACTTGTTTATATAACCTTATTCATTCAGTTATTGTACATTAGAACGACAACGGACGTATTTTTTACTCTGTCATATTTATGGAACGAATAACGACGTCTTCAAAACAATAAATAATATTATCGTATTAATTTCGATTGTTATATATTATGGTCAAAAGAGTAGATACAAATATACAACCATTGAACATTTAATTTGGTTTTTTTTTTATTAAAGATTTAAATTATTACCAAATTTAAAGTCAATTTTTAAATATTAAATGAATATCACCTAAAAGAGTGTACTGTGCAAAACAAAATACTTTTAAAATTTAAAATTAACAAAGCTCTTTATTAGCGGCTACATTTTTAACTTTATTTTATTATCTCTTATTACAAACAAGAAATCCTTTTAGTATACCCAAGAGGCAAAAATTGTGTCGCCTCTACGAATATTTACTATTGCCATTTACGCTAACATTCATAGTAATACATTATATACATTCTTGACTAGTAAATGGGCCATAGTTGGCATTAGACAAATTGGCCGGGAGCCAACCAGGGTTTGAATAAATAGCCATATAGTGCATACCCAGGTCCCTACTAAGAGTTCTTATTGCTTACAGTGTAGTTTATTACTTTAGTAAAGAATTGTAGTATAGCAACGTTATCGATTGATTATCAAGTCATATATCGAGTGATATCAACTCTAGCAAGTGGTTATGACAATTTATATGGAATCCTTATTACTTGGTTTAGAAATGAGAATTTTGTTTGAACTAATTTAAACTTGTTTTTTTGGTACAGCTAAAACGCACATTTAGTATGTTTTTAGTAACATAATGATAACAAGAATATTTGCGTTACACAAGAGAATATACACATGTTCTCAATATGTAGGTTTTTGTAAAAGAAATAAAAACAAAGGCGTATTTTTGACTGTTTGAATATTTATTACACATTGGCTAGGCTTATCTGTAACGACTAGAGTTTTACGACTGAAGTTGTCTTAAGAGATAACTTTCAGTGATAAAGATACCTTGTCTTTGTTTTTTCTAATTCAATATATGAGAAACGTTAAATTGTACAAGAATGTTTCATTATTTTTTTATTAGTTTTTAAAAGATGACGTTTAACTATATCGATGCTTATAGGTACAAATACAGAGAATCAACCCATTTTGTTGAAACTAACAACCATTCTCTTGAGATTTTTTGATATATCAAACGTAAATGTAGCTGTTGACCCACTAATGTCTCAACGGGGCTAAATTCAAAGATTCTTCCGTTAATAGTAAAGGTTTTCCTTTTCTGCAAATTGTGAGAAACGTCACATTACTTTATCAGTTTGGACTATTTGTATATAAGTCATATACACAATATGCTTATGTAATATATGTAACACAAAGATTTTCGTCAAAGATAAAAACGTGTATATAGCAAAAAACTAAGTCAGAGTCACAAAATGCCCCTGCCTCCCCATACTGTATCAGAAAGTGTAAAAATAAATAGACAGCATTCGTTCATCTGTATGTATATATACCAAAATAACAGTTTTTCATTTATTGTCTGTCCGTTTGTTTGTTCTGTCTAATCTCTAAAATGGCTTAACCTATTTTAACGGGTATTTCTTTTGTCAGTAGCTGACGTAATAAGGAGTAACTTATGTGATAAGGAGTTACTTTAATTTGAGAGTTATAACATAAAGATCCAATTAGATTCCAAGCGATCCAGCGATCCGATCCAGTTAAATTCCAAGTGGATGAAGCCGCGGGCACAGCTATTATATAAATAAAAAATAAATTGATATGTAAGTAAATATTTAATTTTGTCGTAGTTAATGTTTTAGTTTTACGATTCGATGAACCGTTCATTTACTCAATGTCATAGTGGGACGCAGTAAAACGGTTACGGTTGGCAATATCGACTTAAGAGGGGTAATAAAAAGGTTTCAAGTTTATTATGGTTTTCAGTAAGAGCTACGCTGTAAGTGCGGAATTTTGGTTGTTTAGAGTGTTCTCGTATTTGATATCGTAATGAAGTTCAAATTTTATTATCCACGCAATATGTCGGGTTTTCGGAAAGTGGTTCGCAAAATTTTTTATTGTTTGCGAAGTTAGAAAAGAAATATATTTATATGTAAAATATAATGACAAAGCTTGCGTTATTTTTTCGCATGTACATTACATTTATTTCTTTTTAATGTTTGCGAAAGGTACTTTGTAATACCTATTGGTACTTCATGGTATCTAATTACTGTATTTAGATTTATATCTATCGATGCTGTAAAATGGCCACCAGATGACTTATAAATAGATTTAAAATTTCAAAAATAGATAAATTGATATATACAAAAATACTTGTACATGAACGTCAATTGTACTTCCTTTGTTTCAGCAGTCAGCATCATTAACTTCTCTAACAGGCTAATAAACTATCCATATGGTACTTATATGGCACTTCCTCTCGTATTGCAGGATAGTCGGAGTGAATCTGTTGTCAAGAGCCTATTTTTATAATATGAGTTTCGTAACCAAATTTGTAAACACAATTGAGGTTAATGACTTATATTAATGAATGAAGAAAAGATGTAGATACATTTAAACAAAAGTACACTATAGACACACAGAATATATTAAAATAATTTAAAAAAATTATATATTATGCAAACTACTATGTGTTTGAAATAACTTTTATAAAGTCATACATGTCACTGAAGCAACCCGTAATGTACGCGTTATTTGCTCGTTACCGAAAACGTATTTGAATGGTTTTAATTTTGAGGTTCGATATTTGACGGCATTGGGTGTCAGTCAAATAAAAATATTCATGAATATGGATTTTGCCTGCAGGTATAATAGCGCCAGATACAACACGTCTGTACCGTATAAATGAATGGGACTGTGAAAATTGTTATTCTCTTGAGCAGTGACGTTAATTAACTTATTAAAACAATAATTTCTTTCATTCTTATATTTTATAAATATATTATGCGGCTGTGACTTAGTAGTGCAGTCTGGGATGCTTGTTTGATTACTTCACATTAACCGTCACATTACGATATTAAACCCAAGTTCAAATCCTTGTAATAGGAAATTTTGTATTTTAGGTACGTTTCCGCCTAAAAATAGATTCGGAAGGTATATTAAGAAGAGGAACTCGACGCAGTATTTCATATAATCAACCTAAATTATCAAGAAGTAAAATAATATAAATATCCATTTAACATACAAGCTTTCTTTTCACCCAGGGACGACTGAACAGCACCGCAATAGAGTAAGTACTTATAAGAATAACTAAAATATATTTCTAATATATTCTAATTACAAGCTAAAAAGCTCTATAGTTTTAAGAAAATTAAACTTCAATTTCTTTGTGAAAGTCTATACCACAAGAATGTCTCGTTTCATTGAAATTCTTAAAATAATTCTGAAGTAATTTGCGTTGATATTCCGGCGGTCCGCTGGGATAAAGTAATTTTATATCTACTCCCTTAAATCGTTAGAGGACTAACAAGATAAAAAGCCTAATGTATATTAAGAATATTATATATGTAAAAATAAACCAAATAAAAATATGCTTAAATAAAAGGAATAAAATTAGAGCAAAATTAATTTTTTAAGTTTAAGCATAAAATTAATATATATTTTTTTTTAATATTTAATTTAGGCTAAATAATTAGTTTATAAATCTTATATCATGCCACTAACATATAATTTTTAATTTTGCAGGGAGCGAGAGGAACCTAGCGGCACGTAAGTTCGTCCTTTAGTTGCAATCCGCGAGGTATTAATACTGGAAATCAATATCCAATATTACAGTTTGTCTAATTAGATCTACGGTGTAAACTTGCCGTAATTTAAATCATAGTGGCTCAAAAGATATTTGAGAAATTTGCTTTCATTTTCCAACGTACTTAAATCTGCTAAAAGATAAGAATAGTTTAAAAAGAAAATTGTGCTACGAAGCTACGCGACTACGTAGCGCTACGCTTTGTAGCACGTCAATATATCCGTAGATGTTGCTACGAGAAAGAACAGTTTAAGACAGTATTTTAACTTAAATTACGTAATAAATATATACATAAATTTAAAACAAAGATTGTAATTATTTGAATTTTATGGATATTTTTTTAAAAAATCATGTCTTCCTCCATTAGTTCTTTTACATTTTGTGTAACCAAGGACCGAATAAAGGTACTGATTATTTACATCGTTACACAAAGCCAACTAACATCTACGTATAGGAGCGTCGCGCGTCATTTTAGATAAACCAACAATACACAGGGACATTTACTCAATAGTGTTACTACAAAGGTCTCTATTTTCAGTGTTTATATCGGCGTATCGAAAAACGCGTAACCTGTTTTCATATTTATGCATAGCGATCGTTTTCACAAAAGATATGGATATATTCGGGAGAATAGGTAGGAAATTCAGATTTTTACTATGGCATCGCATACAAACGAAAGGCAACTGGGATAAAAAAAGTAACTGAAGTTGTACTATTTGTTTGAGAAATTTGTTTAGTATTGTAATGTAAACCTAATGCTCCATATAATATTATACTATATAGTTTGTGCTTCAATAATAGTCAGTCCTGTTATGTACAAATTTATAAAACATGCTTTTTCATTAAAAAAAATGTTCAATTGGAGTTTTTTCAGGATTCATTTGAATGTTTACTGACCATCAACTGTTTGTTAGCACAGCGCAATGGTACCATATCGCTATTAAGGCTAGCTCATAGCAAAGAGGCATAAATCTCAATCATAATTTGTGTGCGTCAGGCGTGGGCCAGCAGCCCATGATTGATGGGCCCTGCCCGCGCGCTCATTGCAAATTCAAACTGGCCAACCGGATCATGGTCGCCTTGCAAAATGGCCGACTATCAATTTGGGCACCAAATTTATTAAAAATCTATTAGTCGGTCACGGGTTGTAAGCCGTAACGCTAGATTTATTGTTATTTTATAACAGTGCAATAGTTTTGTAATTTATTTCGCTGCAGTTTATTTTATTAATATAATAAAATTAGTTTAAACTTTATATGAAATTGTTTTTCTTTCCTTAGTTTTCATTAATTTCAATCAGTTTAGTCGTGAAATAGTAATGTAGGCAACATTACTATTCAATATGATTTTTGTTTGAACAAAAAGTGGAGAACAAACGGAATTAGGGAGTCACAAATTCGGTAAAACAGGGATACATTTAATATGTAAAGGTAAAAAGCAAATACATAATATATGAAACGAAATACCTCGAATATTATTTTACTTTACTAACAGAGCACTATTTACTCACAAATTGCTGTATTTCTGGGCTATATATAATGTTAACAGTATTCTAGTCACCTATAATTTTCAACAATTTTACCATACATATTACTTCCTATCTATTGTTTGAGTTAATCCACTATTTAACGCCGAGGTCAACGCCCGCGTAGGTGCGGGGAGAATGTGATTGTGTAAGAATCGTTATTGTCGGTCGCACTATCTAGCTATCAAAACCAAAATCTTACATAGATTCATATTACATTGATTTCATATATTTTTAAATGAAACTATTTAACCGGATTAATCGCGTATATTTTGGTATTCGAAAATACATTTTTGGACACCTGACGTTTCGAACACTTTACAGTAGTCCGTGGTCACAGGTAGACTGAGGTGGCATTCGTCTGTCAGTTGATACAAAAAATTAATTATATCAAACTACCGCCATCGATTTCTCAATTGCCTCGCGTACTGCCCTGGATTCTTGCAGAATGAGCTCACTGTATCTTTGTCTCTGGTGTAATGGATTTGGGATTTTAAATTTTTAATAAGTGGGTCCCAGGTGGTAGATAGTTTCCAACCATCTTCTCTATTGAAATTTGGATGTTTTTGAATTTCAATAGCCTCGCGGATCATTCTAGGAACATATCTACTTTCCCTAGCGAGGATATGTGGCTTATCAAACCTGATGTAGTGGTTGGACTTATTCATTGTATGTTCACACACAGCTGACTGCAATACACGCCCATTCTTGACATCGGATATGTGTTCTTTCACCCTAACCCCGATGCTCCTCTTTGTTTGGCCAATGTATGACAATCCACAGTCACAGTCTAGTTTATACACACCTGCACACTGTAAAGGAATATTACATTTCACGGGTCTCAAGCATTGGCTCACTTTTTATTAGGCTTGAATATGGTTTTAATAGAAGCTCTTCTTAAGATGTTGCCAATCCTGTCTGTAACTCCTTTCACAAACGGTAGAAGTGCTGGCTGTCTCTCCACTGTGGGTGGCTTGTTGGTCTTCATACAACGCTGGCGGGGAACTGGCAGCTTGTTCTGATGAAGGGCACCCTTCACCTGTCGAAGCTCGTCCCCTAGGTGTTCAGCGTCGCAAAGATGGTAAGCTCTCTGAAACAAAGATTTGCCAACGGTAGATAACTGTGTAGGGTGATGGTGGGATTCGCCATTGAGATACCTGTGGGTATGGGTAGGCTTCCTATACACTGTGTGGCCTAATGTGCCATTAGGATTCTTTATTACAAGTACATCAAGAAAAGCTAAAGAGTTATTTGCCTGTAATTCTATTGTAAATTTTATGTTGTTATTAATAGAATTCAGATGGTTTAGGAATATATAAATATTATCCGTAGGTAAAATTGTGAAAGTATCATCTACGTACCGCTTATATATTCTAGGTAGACATGGTGCAGAGCCAAGAGCCATCTCCTCGAAATCCTCCATGTATATATCTGCTATTACAGGGGATACAGGCGAACCCATAGCAATGCCATCCACTTGCAAATAGAATACCTGATTGAACACTAGATATCCAGATGTAAGGCAGTGTTCTAAAAGTTCAAGATATTCAATAGGCATCTTGTTTTTCTCTAGCTTCCGCTTGACAATCCTGATGCAGTCCTTTATAGGTATACTGGTAAACAGCGACTGGACATCAAAACTGACCATGGTTTCATTGCTAGCTAACTTAAGATCTTTCAGTCCGCTAACAAAATGGTAAGAATCCCTGACATAAGATGTTGTGTGACCACGCAGGGGAGAAAGTACCTTCGCGACATGTTGAGCCAGTTTATACGTCGGCGTATCGATTTGGCTAACGATTGGACGAAGTGGTACATTAGTTTTGTGTATTTTTGGTAACCCATACAACTTTGGAGGTTTAACACAACTAGGCACGAGTGATTTAATGTCAAGTTGTAATGTTTTTGCGTGTTTTGTTATTAACTCGGATGTTCTTTTAAGTATTTTTGTTGTAGGGTCTTTGTCAACAATTTTATAAGTTTTTTCATCCGATAGCAATAATGACATTTTTTGGTTATAATCCTCGGTATCCAGTATAACCGTCGCGTTGCCTTTATCCGCTTTGAGAACTATTATGTCTTCGTTTTGCCGCAGATTTCTAAGAGCACGAGATTCATCACGAGAAAGATTAGATTTAGGTGGTTTACTACGGCGTAATATGGCAGAAATATCCTGACGGATAGCCTCCGAATCTTCCTTCAAAATCTGGTTTTTGTATAAGCAGTCCTCAACGTTCGTTATGATTTCTTCAAAAGGTATTTTTCGCGGCGCCGGCGCAAAGTTAAAGCCTTTATTTAGTACCTCAATAGTCGAATTATCGATTCTTTGTTTGGACAGATTGACAACTGACGTTTGTGTTGCCTGTGTAGAAGTTACGGTGTTGCCATAGACATTTTTCCGTTGGGATTTTAATTCGAGTTTATCGTACTTGCGAATTTGTCTATTTTTATATTGATTATATTTATGTTCCGCGCGTTTATTAGTAAAATCTACACATTGATCGAAATCTGTCTTTGAAACACACGACCCGATATCATTGCTTAAGGCTTTGATCTGTTTGTCGAAGCTATTCAAATCATAACGGTGTTCTTTAATGAGTTGACATAATAATTTTTTACTTGCCTGATTGAGTATCTTTTTGCAATATTTGATGTCCTTTTTCGGCGCGATTTCGACACAAACCGGTACGAGATTATTATCGCGGCATCTTTTTAAGAAATTTATAGATGTTAAATATCGTGCACGTTTCGTTTTTAGATACTCTAATCGACGTATTTTATTCGCGTTTTCCAGTCCGTACTGGTTCACATAATAAGATCTTTGATTTTCGCGATTTCTATACATTTTAAATGAAACTATTTAACCGGATTAATCGCGTATATTTTGGTATTCGAAAATACATTTTTGGACACCTGACGTTTCGAACACTTTACAGTAGTCCGTGGTCACAGGTAGACTGAGGTGGCATTCGTCTGTCAGTTGATACAAAAAATTAATTATATCAAACTACCGCCATCGATTTCTCAATTGCCTCGCGTACTGCCCTGGATTCTTGCAGAATGAGCTCACTGTATCTTTGTCTCTGGTGTAATGGATTTGGGATTTTAAATTTTTAATATTATGTCAACTCATTAAAGAACACCGTTATGATTTGAATAGCTTCGATAAACAGATCAAAGCCTTAAGCAATGATATCGGGTCGTGTGTTTCAAAGACAGATTTCGATCAATGTGTAGATTTTACTAATAAACGCGCGGAACATAAATATAATCAATATAAAAATAGACAAATTCGCAAGTACGATAAACTCGAATTAAAATCCCAACGGAAAAATGTCTATGGCAACACCGTAACTTCTACACAGGCAACACAAACGTCAGTTGTCAATCTGTCCAAACAAAGAATCGATAATTCGACTATTGAGGTACTAAATAAAGGCTTTAACTTTGCGCCGGCGCCGCGAAAAATACCTTTTGAAGAAATCATAACGAACGTTGAGCACTGCTTATACAAAAACCAGATTTTGAAGGAAGATTCGGAGGCTATCCGTCAGGATATTTCTGCCACATTACGCCGTAGTAAACCACCTAAATCTAATCTTTCTCGTGATGAATCTCGTGCTCTTAGAAATCTGCGGCAAAACGAAGACATAATAGTTCTCAAAGCGGATAAAGGCAACGCGACGGTTATACTGGATACCGAGGATTATAACCAAAAAATGTCATTATTGCTATCGGATGAAAAAAACTTATAAAATTGTTGACAAAGACCCTACAACAAAAATACTTAAAAGAACATCCGAGTTAATAACAAAACACGCAAAAACATTACAACTTGACAATAAATCACTCGTGCCTAGTTGTGTTAAACCTCCAAAGTTGTATGGGTTGCCAAAAATACACAAAACTAATGTACCACTTCGTCCAATCGTTAGCCAAATCGATACGCCGACGTATAAACTGGCTCAACATGTCGCGAAGGTACTTTCTCCCCTGCGTGGTCACACAACATCTTATGTCAGGGATTCTTACCATTTTGTTAGCGGACTGAAAGATCTTAAGTTAGCTAGCAATGAAACCATGGTCAGTTTTGATGTCCAGTCGCTGTTTACCAGTATACCTATAAAGGACTGCATCAGGATTGTCAAGCGGAAGCTAGAGAAAAACAAGATGCCTATTGAATATCTTGAACTTTTAGAACACTGCCTTACATCTGGATATCTAGTGTTCAATCAGGTATTCTATTTGCAAGTGGATGGCATTGCTATGGGTTCGCCTGTATCCCCTGTAATAGCAGATATATACATGGAGGATTTCGAGGAGATGGCTCTTGGTTCTGCACCATGTCTACCTAGAATATATAAGCGGTACGTAGATGATACTTTCACAATTTTACCTACGGATAGTATTTATATATTCCTAAATCATCTGAATTCTATTAATAACAACATAAAATTTACAATAGAATTACAGGCAAATAACTCTTTAGCTTTTCTTGATGGACTTGTAATATAGACTCCTAATGGCACATGTGGCCACCTAGTGTATAGGACGCCTACCCATACCAACAGGTATCTCAATGGCGAATCCCACCATCACCCTACACAGTTATCTACCGTTGCCAAATCTTTGTTTCAGAGAGCTTACCATCTTTGTGACGCTGAACACCTAGGGGACGAGCTTCGACAGGTGAAGGGTGCCCTTCATCAGAACAAGCTGCCAGTTCCCCGCCAGCGTTGTATGAAGGCCAACAAGCCACCCACAGTGGAGAGACAGCCAGCACTTCTACCGTTTGTGAAAGGAGTTACAGACAGGATTGGCAACATCTTAAGAAGAGCTTCTATTAAAACCATATTCAAGCCTAATAAAAAAGTGAGCCAATGCTTGAGACCCGTGAAATGTAATATTCCTTTGCAGTGTGCAGGTGTGTATAAGCTAGACTGTGACTGTGGCTTGTCATGCATTGGCCAAACAAAGAGGAGCATCGGGGTTAGGGTGAAAGAACACATATCCGATGTCAAGAATGGGCGTGTATTGCAGTCAGCTGTGTGTGAACATACAATGAATAAGTCCAACCACTACATCAGGTTTGATAAGCCACATATCCTCGCTAGGGAAAGTAGATATGTTCCTAGAATGATCCGCGAGGCTATTGAAATTCAAAAACATCCAAATTTCAATAGAGAAGATGGTTGGAAACTATCTACCACCTGGGACCCACTTATTAAAAATTTAAAATCCCAAATCCACCACACCAGAGACAAAGATACAGTGAGCTCATTCTGCAAGAATCCAGGGCAGTACGCGAGGCAATTGAGAAATCGATGGCGGTAGTGTGATATAATTAATTTTTTGTATCAACTGACAGACGAATGCCACCTCAGTCTACCTGTGACCACGGACTACTGTAAAGTGTTCGAAACGTCAGGTGTCCAAAAATGTATTTTCGAATACCAAAATATACGCGATTAATCCGGTTAAATAGTTTCATTTAAAAAATAAAGAAATCGCGAAAATCAAAGATATTACATTGATTTCATATATAATCTTCACTGTCAGACTTTTCAGGGCGTTATTCTTATATCACGTATAATTTCATTTATTGTTTTGTATTGGGTGACGTAACTAAATGCTAAGTTTTTGTTCGAAGTATGTATAGAATTCAAAACCATTTTGTTATGGTCAGTAATCAAAGGTTTATTAATTCAGTTTTACGTGTTTCCCAATAGGGATGATAGGATTTTAATAGCTCACAGCCGCCATCTTGGTTGTTTAACATTTGACATTTGTGTTGTTTTGTATTCAGTAATGTTTGTTATTTAATCATGAATAAGTTCACGTTACCTCAACGTTGGGAAATTGTCCAAATTTTCTATCAAAATTCGAGAAGTATTGTCTCTACTCAAAGAGCATTTCGTGCTAATTATGGTCGTCATGGTGCACCGTCTGAGCTCGCTAAACGTCGCATAATCCAAAAACTGGAAAGTGAATATTCTTTGCACGATAGTAGACCACCAACATGACAGCCGACAGGCCGTAGTGAAGAAAATATTGCCGCCGTATCATCCAGTGTCGAAGAAAATCAAAATGTTTCCGTACCACTACGTGCACAAGAATTGAGCTTATCCAGAATGACAACCTGGCGAATTTTACGTATGGATCTTGGCCTACATCCATACGAGATTGTGTTGGCACAAGAACTCAAGCCAGTAGACCATCGATTACGCTTGAAATGGAAACGAACACCGAATTTCATAGGAAAATCATCTTTTCAAATGAGGCTCACTTTTGGCTCAATGGTTATGTGAACAAACAGAATTGTCGTTACTGGAGTGAGTCAAATCCAAGAGTGGTTCATGAAACACCATTATATCCTGAAAAATTGACTGTTTGGTGCGGATTATGGTACGGTGGAATCATTGGCCCGTACTTTTTCAAAAATGACGAAGGCCGTACTGTTACTGTCAATGGCGACCGTTATCGTGACATGTTGAACGATTTTTTTTCCTGAAGTGTATGAAATCGATGCGGATGACATTTATTTTCAACAAGATGGTGCAACATGTCACACTGCGATCGTCACAATGGATTTATTGCATGATAAGTTTGGTGAGTCGGTTATTCTCGCAACGGTCCTCACAATTGGCCACGAAGATCAAGCGATTTAACATCCTTAGACTATTTTTTATGGGGATATGTTAAATCTCAAGTGTATGCCAATAAACCAGCTACGATTCAAGATCTTGAACGCAACATTCGAGCGACTATAGCGGCCATACCAGCCGAAATGCTATACCGAGTCATCGAAAATTGGATCGATCGTATTCACCAGCGCAAAAAAGTCGTGACGATCATTTGAACAATATTTTGTTTAAATCATAAATAGCATAAAATTTCCTATCAAATAAATTTGAATTTGAGCACGAAATTCGAACATATATTACATGTTTTATTTCTATTTCAAAACATATCGTTCTTATTGGGAAACCCCATATATAGATAAAGATTTTATTTAATTGTAAAATTATTTATTGTAAATTTATTTATTAATTCTATTATACAGCACATTGCAAAAATATTTTAAGTAAATTAAATAACTAAATATACATATATGGATAAAAGTTTTGAGCACTGGATAAAATAAAAGAAATATATTTGAAGCATGTATTTTATGTGAAATTGCCAAGATTTCATTCCCTCATGCAACATACATAAGCATGTCACGTCAATATCCAAACAGAATGCAGAACATGCATTTCCCGAGTGCGAATAAACAGTAATTGCATTTTATTTTACTTAAAGCAACGAAGTAACAATGGATTAATGTCACGCTGAAATTCCGTACAAAGAAAGATCTCTTAACTAAAGAGATTAGAGCGAAATCCTCAGTTTGAAAGCAAAAAAGTATATATTTCCTCACATGAGCGATTTTTATTAGAGAACAATAACGTTAGATTTTCCTCTGTTGTTGTTTCCGTTTGTTATAATGCAAGATATTTGTTTCACTGTTTTATAAATGTGTAAAGTGAAACAGTTTACTAGTATTTGTTATGAGGTTTTAATTAACGCTATAGTGTCTCGTAACCGGAGATCACAGGTTCGGTTCAAGTAAATATTTCAGTTCAAGTAAATATTTCAGTATAGCTATTTCATAAAATAAGTAATTAGAGATCTGTTGCTCAGTATTTTTCAATATCTTTTAGATTAATCCAAACACCGATATGTCAACAACACGAAGTAACCCATTTATTGAGTGTCCTATTTTCTCATACAAGTCGATGGGAAAAATCTAGCCTATAACTCTGTTATCTGAGTTTCAGCCGAAATTGTGACATTACAAGTTACGGAACTCAACGCCGGGCTTTGTTTTGTCAGTATTTATATTTCCCCTAGTGTAGATTGAAATACTGCCATCGCGCGAATCACTACCACAGTTAGATACTGTACATCTATCTGCGCATCACAATGGACACAGTGCATTATCTTGGTACTCTGTTCTCTCTCTGCTGCTGTGCGGTCGTGATGTTTTTATTTATCTAAATTTCATCGTTCAGAAAAAGTACAGGATTTAATGATATAATGATTTATTTTTAGAGTAGAATTTAAGGATTTAATGATTTATTTTGATTTAGTCATTAACTTGAACAGATCATCAATTTACATTTTTTTAAAACTGTTTATCTACAACATGCCCCATTTTATTTAACATGTTTATATATGAATTTAATTCAAGCTCAAATATAACACGAAGGCAGTACCGAGACTTTAGGCATTAACGACACCGCCTCACCCTTTTAATCCCATAAAATTTATGTTTTAGATGAGCTTTTGCCGAAACGTTATTATTTAAAGGAAGATCTATTTATCGGGAGTAGTACGTCGAGCTCTGGACAATCTATGCATTAATAAATTAAAGCCTCTTGGGATGCTACGCTAACGCCACCGAAGTGCTAAATGCTAAACTATTGACACATTAATGGGTACTGGAATAGCAAACATTAATTTTATCTTTCAATTCATATCATTCTTAATTTTGGTTAACGGTTTAAAATGACAATTTAGAGACACATTTATTCCAATTTAATAATTATTTGAAATATTTTTATTTAAAGAAATGTGTTTAAAAAAAATTTATACTTTATTATTGTGTGAAAGAGCATTGTGGCTCGGCGGAACAGCTTTAGGTTTGATTCCCACTCAAGGGAATGATTGTATTCACGATATTACATAATTTTTTCGATCTGGTAATAATAAGTGCGGCATTAAGTTTGACACAATGTCACGATTTTTGGCGGAAAGCAGTCAACGTAGTGTTTTGACACTAGTTTGTCTCTCTAAATAATCTGCTGTGGAACATAGCGTGCGTGAAAGTTGTTTTTTTATGAATTAAATTGTTTCATGGAATTGTGATAAGTATTTACTCTAAAAGGATAAATTATTTAACCAAATGATATAAAAAAATATTTTCTACTTAGTCCGGATAAGAGAAAGACCATTCACTTTAAGCCATCTGTAATAACATAGACAAAGTTCTATGATTTTAGCACTGAGAGCCTATTTTCATTTCGACTACATACTAAGTTAAGTACACTTACAGCAAAGCTTTTTCTTATGAAAATTAAATTAGGTATAATAAAATTTGGTACATAGTTACTTAAACTTCTTTTTACTTCATAATCATCACAAAATATTAACCCTGCTCTGTAAAGTAAATCGATTTACGTAAGCGCTCAAAATAATATCATTTAAAAAGCATTTTTAATTTTGTATAATTAATGTGGAAATTTGTTGATAGAAACGATATCAATATGATTTAATTTTCGATTTTTACACATTCTAAATTAAGCTACTTTTAATGGATTAATAAAAAATAACGCAAGTTTTCTTGTTTGAAAATACATTTTTAAAAATCTGATATTTTGAATACTTAGTAGTCCGTGGTGAACTATTTCCTCTTTGGTTAACAGTTCACGTTTAAAATAGTTTCATTTCAAATCAATGTTGTTTATTATATGTAATATTGGTAAGTTCATTTGCCATAAAATTAAGTATTTTTAAAGAAAATGTTGTATATGACTATAAAATATATATTGATTGGCAAGATATTTCTTCTACAAAGGTATTAAGCAAAGATATATACACAAATCGCTAATATTTTGTATTTCTGTTTTACTAATTAACGTAGTAAATTACTTCCAAGTAAATATCACATCAAGCCAAACCGTTAAATATATAAAAGTTACAGTACTTGGTTACAAATAATATTAATTTGATATGAACATTTGGTTTCCCCGCTTTTTTCTAATTAAGAGCGGTATTATGCCCTGTCATGATTGTCGTTTGACCTTACTTCGCATTATAAGTAAATTTTTGTTCGGACGTTTCCATTCCAATGAACGGTCCGTTCATGAATTTGTTAATTTTAAGGACTCAATTTTTTGTGAAGTTAAAATTATTCAAATGTAATTTTTTTGTACATAGGTTACGTATGTTTTATATAGTACAAGTATCATTTTCGTTCGTTCCCTTTTTCACGATTGTATATATACCTTTAGCTTTAAAATAATGTGCAATGACATAGAGGGTAAAGCCTTGAAATAGTTTCCCTTTTCTCTCAAGGGTATAAAGTGAAGACCAACAATAAACACTGACAGAACCAATGTTGTTGTGTAGCTGGAATTGATACAATTCCTATATTTTGAATTTAAAATTCTAGTTAAAGAATTAATTTATTGACTTTGACCTATTTCCAACATCAAAAACATATTTTATATACTTTTGCCAGTATCAGCTTAACTGAAATGCTTTTCAAACTACCTAAACATCTGAATAAATAACAAGCAATGTTCTTGTTTAAAATACGGCTACCTCATATGTACTTATTACGACCTATTTCTAAGTTAATTCTGCCCATCAAACTGAAGAAATAATGTTTGGTTACTGATTACCAACTCCTTTCTATATAAATTACAGTAAGTATATAATAGCTGTCGAGTAGGTACTTCAAATAAGATGAATTTGAGATTTGCTCATTGCATATTAAATAGCTCACAGATAACTGACGGCTAAGTAGAAATTACAATATATTATAATAGAGGTATATAAAATTAATTTCCCTTGTAACATGTTTCCGTCGTCTGAGGAGTGGAAGCGATCGTAGATTTAATTTATCATAAAATTCAGTAACTGACAGGCAGAGAATTAGGGAAACGCGCCGATGATAGAAAGAATTTATACGGCAAAAGTGATAAGCAAAAAGCGTGAAAATTGAGTTGGGTATCAATTTTGTATTTGCCATTTATCAGATCTCGGGAATGTTGCTGGATAAGTAAAATGTAATATTTCGTGTTTTTCTTTAACTGTGTTTGATTTTAATTTGAATGTTCTGGAATTATATTAAAATTTTGTTAAAACTGTTTTTGTTTCTGAAAATTATGTAATTATTTATTTAAAAGAAATATAATATGAATACTATATTTTGTAAAATATTTTTATTCGTAAAAAGTAAGAGTAACAATATTATCAGACCTTTTTTATATTTAATCATTCATTAATGTATAACATATAAACAGTATACCTAAATGAATTTCCGCACATCGTTTATTAATTACGCGTATTCATTTCGCTAGACTAACGAGACGAATTAAATTCTGAAAAACAAGCGACCTCGACGAGGGTCCGACAGGTACGGCCTGCAACATATTCCAAATTACCATAAGCCCTTATAACTGACACATTAGAGTTCAAAATATTTTTAAAATTTCGTGTAGCTAGGGTACAATTAAAAAGCGGAGTGTAAGCCGAGGATTAACTGACCTAGAAATAATGAGGCGAATCGCTGAATAATAAGATAATGTTGCATATTTTACTTTTATAGTTTGTTTCGTATAACAATAATGATTATTCTTTAATTAATACATTTGGAAGTTTACATAGAACTTTATTTGATATATATGTTTGAATTGTTTGCAATGTCCTGAATAGAAATATATAGTTTCATTTGTCTAGTCATTGTAGTAAGGTAGAAACGTCAACGATTCTTGACCTCTGTAGCCGTAGGTGACCTCGGTAGTTCACCTTAGCAAACTCTTAAAAGATACTTTACTGTTAGTATCATTTGTTTCTATGTACTATATTTTTTTTAGATTGTATAAACATTTTAATACACATACTTGTATATTTATAAATAAAAAACACTATGTTACAATGTTATAATAAGCCTTTGAGGCTCACGGTCAGTAGGATAAAATCTGACAGTAAGACCGAGCAGTTTTGGATTCGTATTTCACTCGGGGGAATGATGATATTTAAAATGTCTCTGTTCTAGTAAGACAAACTACGATGTTGAGTTTACCACTCTACACACATTGTCTCGATGCCGGGTGGAAAGCAATGAACGAAGTGTCTTGACACTAGACTATCTCTCACTTGCTCTCGCACCTTGCTATACGGGCTGAGGCGTGAAAATGTAAAAAATGACACATTAGCAGAAATGTTAATGTTCTATTTAGTTTTTAGACTGCAAGGTATGTTCTTTATGGTGGAGTAAAAATACAAATTATACATATGTTATCGCTATAGTACAAGAACTGAATGAGGTTTTATATTTATTTATATTTATTTATCATTATATTTTTTTCTAATTGTTGTAGTATATATTTATTTTATTTCATGTTATTTCGGCTTTACCGGTTATTTGTTTCTTTTTTTTTAGTTAGTTAGAAGTTAGTTAGAAGTATTATTATAAGAACATGGAAGTGGCTGAAAAACAGCGTTGTATACAATAAGTCTAACAGCATACATTGGCCCCATTCCTTTTAATATTTTATATATAATTATCATAATTTTTTAAAACATTTTGTAATGTTTTTATGTATTCTATAATTTAGATCTTTAAAGTGATAAACAACTATAAACTTTTTTATTTTAATTTGAATATACAACATAGAGCATACTACTGTACCTAATGATACAAAAAACAACTTTACAGTAACAGTTATTCTGGTATAACTGTAAGAAAGGCTGAGCCGATGCAATATTGTATTTACTATAAATAAAATTGATATGGCGAATATAACTATTTATTTTTGAAACAAAATTAATTGACAAGCGTATAAAGAGGTGTCCAATAAGGTATACATATTCAAAATATCAAGTTATTATAGTCTTGATAAAAATATAGCGCATTTATATAGTTTACTTCACGTTAAACTGCGGATTAATAATTGTATAAACAAAGAACAAAATCAAAGTGCTACAGCACTAGTAAAGTTCTGTGCCCTAAAAACTGAGTTTAAGTGTCACTTCAGGCTGTTGAAGCGGGCTAACTTTCTACAATAAGAAAACCGATAGAGTAACAAGTCGGAAAATTCTCTCTGCTCGTTTTAACCGCAGTGGAATCAGGACGGAAATATCGAGTCGAAAATTTGTAGTTTGTTAGTTCAGAATGACACCGTGGTCGAAGATTGGATTATGCTTTAAGTGCGATTCAACTTCACAGTTATATTTTTAACAAGTCAACTTGAGCTGGTGCTTCGGCTTGCGAAAATTTTATATACAGTTTCTATTTAAGTATTAATAAAATTTGGGTTTATAGGTTATGGATTTGCGTTTTTACGTTTATTCGTACAAGTTATATGAAAAAACGTAGATTTCTAATGTCTTAAATTTAAAATATATATTTAAATAGAAAACTGAGAGTGAAGACTGGAAGCCAATGCGATGCAATGCGGCAGTTTCTGGTAGTGCGTGGAATGCTTGTGGGTCCGATATGCATTTCGAGGAAAGATTAAAATAACTATAATTTATCATGGCTCTACACTAAACTCATGAGTCTTCTAAGTCTAGTTTAGTAATAAAAATGTAGCAACAATGTATGTAAAACAAAAACCTTTTTTATAAATATAGAATAGACATGTTAATAATAGTATCTACAATAATATAACTACCTTCCATAATTTTCCTATTTTATTATATAACAGTATTTATTGAGTGAATTCCATTATAGGCTTATATGGTCACAGGTGCAGTATCGAGTTGAGTATATTAGTGTCACACCTGATATTATGCAAATCAGTATGCTGGGAAGTTTTGGAAATTCGGTTTAACGTTATCTGACACTATGAAACTCGTGTAACTACAAGCTATATGTTGTCTAGTGTGTATATGTACATAGTGATGAAATTCTGACGTTCTATCATATAGGCTTTATTAGCTAAAGTCTGTGTAATACGAATAAGGTTTACGAGTTATTAAGCCACTAGTCGTAGTCTTTGTAAATAGACTATACAATAATAATATATTCTGCTTTCTATAAAGTTATTTGATGAAGTATGTCGTATATCATTTATATAAAGGACGATGATAAGGCTTTAAAACTATTTAGATATAGTTTCTGCTATATGATTTAAGTATATAATTTAATTTTTTTGGGCAAATTCCAAATTAAATATCATTATATCTCTCCACTTTTCGAAATTTAGCTTAAAGATTGTTTTGAATTTTCAAATTTATGGCCAGTGGCGCATTGAAACAGATTCTGATTGTAAACGGTATTACTTTTTGGTTCGATTACCATTTGGGGGACAGACTTTGTTTAAATTATTTTAATTTTCTCGCTCTGGTAAGACAAAACGCGGCGTTAAATTTCACCATCCATCGCGCAATGTCCCCAATTCGGCGGAAAGCAGAGTACAGAGTGTCTTGACACTAGGTATTTCCAGTCTACTCTCGTTTGAGGCATTAAAGCTCGAGTCTTAAAGAAATTATTGCCTCATTTTGTCGTACTAGACCAGAAAAACTTAAAATTCAATACAATTTCCTTCTTTATCTTATAGTAATTTATGTGTAACACCTCAGCAGCGCTCAATATAAATAAATATCACGGCTACACTCTTCGAATTTGCATTGTCATTTAAAATTCATATTCTTATCAAGATTGCTACGATAATATATCTAACAAGTAGTCATATTGTTGTAGGCATATGCACCTCATTTAATTAAGAAAATTGTAAGTTTTCTGCAAGTGACAGCTGCGTCCCCTTTCAATTAAGTATCACGCAATACCGCAATTACGAGGCTAATCCGTCAATCGAGTGCAACCATACACCGAGGGGACTAGAGATAAGTTTTAGATAACATCAAAGTTATATCGTATACATAACTTACAGATACTTAAATTTATTCATATTATTAGATAAAATATTTGAAAAAATTATAAAATATTATTAAAATATATTTATTTATTAAAACACTAATGGAACATACATATCATTGAAAATAATTATTCCTTATGTTATTAAATTTTATGGATTGGATCGTTTAATAAATTACGTGTATTTATTTTATTTTTAATCAAATTTGATTATTTTTTATATTCATTTATTTTTAAAATCCTAAAAATAACTACATATTAAGATCTTCAAGGTTGAGACCTCTAAGTAATCAAGATATGATCCTCCCATACAGGATTTGAACTAGAAACTTCCATATATAATACATTATATATTATTAGAAAACTTGTCCTATGTGTCATAATAATGCTGACATTTTATGTCAAATTGTTTATCAAATATTATTTATCTAATTTATATAAGCAATAATTCATAACATTATTGGCCGAAATATACATAAACGGATAAGTAAATATAAATCTTTACTGACATAATCCTTATCAAATTGTCCGCCAGAGCGAATTGGCCGCCATTTCATACTCAACGCGACCACGAAATGGCGTTATTGATATGTTGCAAACAAAGTAATAATATCAGTAAGTTAGAGGGTTTCAAACTTAATCTTAGATAACGACGAGAGTGCGCTATTACATTTATTGCTAAGCTACAGGGGGTAAAGTGAACAAGCGATTATTTTTTTTGTGACTACTTTGGTCTATATTATAGATATATGATGTATATGAAGCAAACGTATACATAAAATTAATTATGAGCAAATTGAGATCTCATCTCTTCAGTCAATCACTTATGCTACAAAATGTCGATGCCGAATCATAAAAAATGCCGGTCGTGGCGCACTTACCGTAAACTACACTGGTTATGAGTTCGATTTTTACTCGGGGGAATAATTATATTTAAATTATTTTCATGTTTTCGCTTTGGTAAGACAAATCGCGGTGTTAAGTTCCACTACTGATCATGTAATGTCTCGAATTAAGCGGTAAGAGGAGCACGGAGTGTCTTGACTCAGGTTAAAGGTTCCTACTATGCA
Source organism: Dryadula phaetusa (assembly GCA_032432895.1). Taxonomy (NCBI): domain Eukaryota; kingdom Metazoa; phylum Arthropoda; class Insecta; order Lepidoptera; family Nymphalidae; genus Dryadula; species Dryadula phaetusa. The sequence goes on along the minus strand of JAOYRS010000135.1, from coordinate 2,305 downwards.
GATTAAAGGTATGAAACTAAAAAAAATCTCGAATTAAAACGGAAAACAGAAACTGCAATTTAATTATTTTTCTTATCAATTATGATAAGTAAAGAGAGCTGTGATTTATTACTCCTTTTATTTTCGTTCATTTGGAATCACTATCCCATAACGCAGATATGTTTTGACTATGTACATTAACATAAAACTAAATAAATACACGTTTCAGCTGGCTTTTCATTTTATAATAAATAGGGTAAAGTATGCATAATTAGTATGATTGGTTCATACAAATCCTATGTGATTCGATACTTTGAATTCTTGTAAATAACATAATTCTAATATAGAAGCGTTCGTGAATTCTAGGAACACTAAAATTGATACAACCCAATTACTTTCGTTTATTTAGACAATATATTGCTGTTTCCTGTTAAACAAATCATAGTAATCAAATTATTGCATATAAAAATCGCAACTCTTAAGATGTTGTTAAAAAGAATTGCCGGTTTTATATAGAAAAATTAAGAATTTTCTAAATGTCAAGTAGTTTAATATTTATTGCATTTTTTAATTATTGAGGCACAAAGTGAAGAACTTTTTACATAGCGATATACTCGTGTGATTATACATTTGTATATTTCCATAAATTGTAATTAAAGGTTTTGCAAAAATTGTATTATAAGATATGTATTATAAATTGCACTAAAATATAAAACAGAGTAGTGTACAAACAACACAATAAGGTCTTTGATTTTTGCGATTTCTACACATTCTAAATGAAACTATTTTAAATGGGTTAATAGCGTATACTTGGGTATTCGAAAATATATTTTTGAACACCCGACGTTTCGTATACTTTACTGTAATCCCTAGTCACATGTAGACTAAGGTGGCATTTGTCTGATGGTTGATACAAAAATGGCGATATTTGATGGGTTTTCAATATATATATATATATATATATATATATATATATATATATATATATATATATATATATATATATATATATATATATATATATATATATATATATATATATATATATATATATATATTACTTTATTAGAACTTAAAAATGAACTTGATTTTCTGTAAAAAATTAAGTTAAGCTTATCTTGTTGTAACGTGTATACAGCAAAGAATTAGCGCCATTTTTACAAACCTGTAACAAAAGAAAATAATTAATTAGAATAAAAATATAAGATTTTAATATGATTAAAAAAACACAAAAACATTTAATTAATAAAATTAGTTTGTACTGAAATTAAATAACCCTTGGTCTAGTATATGTAGGGAAAGTGGAAAGAATGAGAGGATTTCCTGCAATTTCTACTTAAAACAATAGCTAAAAGGATTTCATGTTTGATGTTATTAGTTCTATGCAAACGAAATTGCAGCTGGCTATTAGTTATATAATAGACGTCACAGATTCATATGTCATTGTTTCAAAATATATGGTACAGTGATTAAATCCTTTTTTTTTAAGCTTCACGCTTTTATTCCGCATAGCAGGGTAGATAGGAAATACCTAGTATCAAGACACTCCGTAACCCGCTGAAAAAAATGAATGTATATTGTTTTTAAACTGTATTTTAAATTTGTATTTTTGATAAATTTCAAGAGTAATTCTTCATTAAAAATTTAAAGTTATTTCATGGGAAAGAGATAGAAATAATACGTTCTGTATTTTATAGCAAAAACTATATATTTTCATAAACTGTTAGTATACACGTTTACAAATAATGTACTACATTTTTAGTTTTTAAACTTTTAAGACGCCACTTCAATTTTAAAGGCGCGAATTTATGTCAAATAAGATATAACAAGTGTCAAGACACTCCGTACTTGAGACATTGCGTGATGAGTGGTGGAACTCAACGGCGCACTTTGTCTTCCCAGAGCAAGAAAGGGAAAAATAATATATATATATATATATATATATATATATATATATATATATATATATATATATATATACATATATATATACATTGTTTACGTTATCTTTAATGTACTTTCCTTAGATCAAAATCCATTTCATTACACTTTACGACACGAGCACTGGTTGAGGATTGCTAGCGCCGCGGGCTGGAGAGCAAAAATTAATTTTATATGTTTTTTCTTTCTTACAACGTTTCGGTACTTCGGTTCTTGAGTGGTTTTGCTTTATGCGGTGACGGATTATGAGAGCAAGTTCGCGAGTATTTCTATGTTTATCTTACATGTTTTATTTATGTCACACAGATGTGAAGAAGTAGATAATTATATGTGTAACTTTAAAAAGGCATTCTATTTGGGAAACGTTTTATTTTCGGACGGGAAA
>JAOYRS010000134.1:0-37486 GCA_032432895.1 Dryadula phaetusa | reverse complement strand
GACAAGCACATAGGTTTGATTCCCGGGATGATGAAATCTATGAAGAAAGTTCTGGCGAGCGGTAAGCCCCCACCGCATACCAGTCAGTGAGAGGTACCAGAGGTTATATGTATAGATATTTGCATTTCTATCGTTTTTTTTTAAATAATTTGAGGGTAGTTTTACTTAATTTGTTTTTACTGGAGCAGCCTGTATAAGGAGTTATTTTTATAATGACTAATATATTTGCATTTTTACACTGACTGAGTATTTATATATACATATATAATAAAAATGTAGTTCTGTACGTGAAATATATAGGAGAAGAATTAATATTTAAGTCATTAATGAATGTTATAAAACCCAAAACAATTATTTTATTTTTTTTGTATGTGTTTGTCTGTGCATGCTAATCTCGAAAACGGCTCAATCGATTTGAATGCTGTTTACACTATTGTATTTCTGCAACTTCCCTTTAATATTTAGTGGTTTATTTTATTACGTTTTATAAATAAGAAGGTGTTGTTTTCGACAAAATTACAGTACGGGTCTAGTGTACGCAAACAAAATTGCGGGTTTATTATAGTACTATTGTGAAGTAAGAAATATTTGCTTAATGTTATGATTTTTATAACTATGTTAGGTTGTGAGTTCGATTCCCACTCGGGGGAAGATTAGAACGAGGCGTTGAGTTCTCGCAACACGAATTGTCTAGATTGTTGGCGGAAAGCTGTCCACGTAGTGTCTTGACACTATATGAAGCTGATGACAATAATATTAAATATATAATCAGTTTTATTGTTAATAATAAATATTTTGATTAACTTTAATAGAAAATAATAATAAATTGGTTATTTTTACATAGAGTACAAAAGAGTTGTTAAAATTAAATTGTGTTCTTTTAAGGAACCCTAAATCGAAAAATCCATTTTAATAATAATTATGACATTTCTCGGTGCATTTTCACATTGACTGGTCAATTATTGTAAATACATACATACTTACATATGTATATAATTTCTAAGAAACAAAACTTGTATATTTTATACTGTGTACATATTTTGTGAGACTACCCTCATTTCCTTTTTGTAAAAAATGTAAATAGTGTGGTTTTTGTTTTGAAATAAAGTAGAATGTTACAAAATTGTTGTTGATTTTTTATTTCTTTTCCCCTTATGTTTCTATATAAGTTAGGGCATCTGGACGCAGTGGTACATTTGACTGTAAGCGCGATTGGTTATAAGTTCGATTCCCGCTCAGAGGAAGTTTTTTCGTTAGCTTCAACCAGAATGTCAAAAAAACCAAAAACTATTTTAAACAATTACAATAAAATCCATTAAAACTAATTATTTAAAGGAAATATGACCCACTCGATATAAATTCTTAAAATTAATAATCCAGGAAAATACAACTATATATGTAATTTACAGATTATATAATTTACAATTTGAAACGAGCCAGTCGTGACGCAATGGGACGACGTCTGATTGTAAATGCAATAGATGGTAATTTCGATTCCCAGTCGGGGGAATGATTCTGATAAGACAAAACGCGGCGTTGAGTTCCGTCACTCAACATGCAATGTCTTGAATTCAGAAAACGGGGTACGGAGTGTCTTGACACTAGACACTTCCTGTCTACTCTGCTTAAAGCGTGAAGCTAAAAAAATTGTACCAACGCAACGTCTTGCTTTAAATGAATTATGACACTAACCTCGTTTTACAACTAACACATCGTGCCTTATTACTGTGAAAGAAGAAATCGTGTCAATTAAAAAAAAACTACCAATTTCTAAAAAAAGAGTTTTGTAACAATAGGTCGTATATAATAGATAATTTTGAAATATTTTCTTCAGTGTGTCAGCATTATGAAGGTTACTGGTATATTATTATTGGCGTTTACATACTACGTGAGTATACACTTTGGATTGTATAAAATTTGAACGTAGCAGGTTTTGAACCCGCTATCCTTAAATATCAAAGTGATTTCATAATAGCTTCGCGCTTTAATGTTGCATAGCAGGGTAGAAAGGAAGTACCTGTCAAGATACTTCGTACCCCACTTAACACCGAAATCGAGTCATTGCGTTTTGAGAGGCGGAACTTAACGCAGCGGTTTGTGTAACCAGAGTGAGGAAATGGAGATAATTTAAATATAATTATTCCCCCGAGTGGGAATCAAAGTATCATTATTATTGTTCGTACAAGACAGCCTCCTTCGTTCGTTCGTTCGTTCTATCAACGTGACATTGGCGAAGTGACTTGTATTCAAATGGCACGCTCGAAACGCCATAAGCTAAGAACCAAACCATACTATTCATATTGCTTTAACTAAGTACTAAAACAAAAACCGCATTTCTTACGTAAAAAATCGTTCAAATTAAAATCAATTAAATTATAACTCTTCAAAAATATATATGAAATGAGAGCAAATTTCAATATTATTATATACGTCGATAAATATTTTATAATAATTAAAAACTTTCAATTTGAGGCTGGTCGTGGCGCAGTGGGACGGCGTCTGACTGTAAACGCGACCGGTTGTGGGTTCGATCCCCACTCGGGGGAGAGATTATATTTAATTATTTTCACTTCCTCGCTCTGGTAAAAGACAAAGTCCACCACTCATCACCAAATGTCTCTAAATCGATGTAAAGCGAAGTACGGAGTATCTTAACACTAGGTACTTTCTGTCTACCTATCCTGCTATGCGGGATAATAGCGTGAAGCTAAAAAGAAAAATTGAAACGTGCCTACTGGGTTAGTTTTGATCTAGCCGTCCACCGTCACCGTCACCTTCCACTCTATAGCCTAGACGACATTCAGCTTGCAGAAGCTGATCGCCAAGTTTCGTGGCCAAGTCGCTCCAAAAGAAAGATCTGAAATTTGGGATCCAGTAGTATGCGAATCTAGCTTTCTGCCCGAATAAACTTTGCCTCGTATACTGAACCTAACCTAAAAGTTAAAATGAAACCTTGCCAAGTCATACCTTGGGCTTCAATATATACGTCTGACTGTAAATGCGATCGGAGTGATTATATTTAAATTCTTTTCACTTCCTCGCTCTGGTAAGACAAAGTGCGGCGTTGAGTTCCACCAGTCAAAACATAATGTCTCGAATTCCGTGGAAAGCGAAGTAAAGAGTGTCTTGATACTAGGTAGTCCGTCTTGAAAGCGTGAAGTTAAAAAAAATATTTGTTATAAAATATTCACAGAAAAATATTATAATATTAAACTTGGCTCTCTTTTCACATTAGTATTTTTATGGACTAGTTTTGATATGCTTTAATTATCTTGGTAGGTTGGTAAGTAGTAATGTTATGTTTCTATGTATGCGTGTTTTTTAATAAACACACATACATATTAATTTGGGGACTGCATCCATATCTTTTCGAGAGATTGCCATTTTTGAGTTGTTATCAACTATATCGGTTAGGGAACGCAACTATAAGGGTCAGGTTTGCTCGACATGTGAACCTGCCGACTGCGCCGTCTTCGATGTCAGTGTAGTACATACTAACTTAAAATAATTATTAAGGGCTTTAGATAAAATAATTATTCAAATAACTTGTTATTCTTTTTTCCACCATTCTTAGTATAAATTTAATAAAATTTATTTTTTTCCATTAGTTGAAAATTTTTTTTCACAAAAGCGCGTTTTTAGCTGTTTGAATTGTTAATTATTAGAATATATTTTATTATTTTTTAGAGCACTGTTAAGTGTTATTTTTGTCAAATTTAATTGAAATTTAAGAAAAAAAAGAAGAGAAATATTACTTTAATATTAAAACAAGTGTATTTTTATTCAATTTAGCTTTGACTGTCCAAAAAAATATATATAAAAAAATTTTTTTCTAGGTAAACGCATATGTCATAGAAACAATTGGCATGCCAATGACAACTATACTTGAAATGGACACATGCGGGTGTCCGACTATCCTGGAATACGGATACACAACCCTAGATCCATGCGGAACTGCATATCCTGGCTGCGGCTATCCTGTTCTGGATATGCCATTAATTAATTACGAAACAACAGTATGTCAGAGGCCCTTCTCAACAATTTTGGACATGGGCGTCGCTTATCCGTTTGCTGGTCCAGATTTCATACTACAAGACTATCCCAGGACATGCGGATGCAGCCTGACGGTGTCAGACTTCGCCACGATACCACCTCTGCCCCCTGTCATCGGCTGTCCGAAATATTTGAGACAGATCACCGTGCCGCCACCGTTTTTATAAATAAATGTATTGAATTCTATTTATAATAGTTTTTTTTCTTTATATTATATTTTTTTTGTATCTTTACGCTTTTATCCCGTATAGCAGGGTAAACAGAAAGTATCTAGTGTCAAGACACTCCGCTTTCAGCCGAATTTGAGACATTGCATGGAGAGTAGTAGATCTCGACGCCGCGCTTTGTCTTACCAGAGTAAGGAAATAAAAACAATTTAAATATAATCATTCCTCCGAACGGGAATCCAACCCACAATTGCAATCCAATCTCAAGTTTTAGTCTTTAATTAATCGAATCTTATAAATAGGTTAGTTATATTGTGTAAGGTTGTACTGGACCATAGTGGCACACTGTTGACACCGTTGGTTGTGGATTCGATTCTCACTCGAAAGAATGATTTTGATTAATTTTTTTTTATTTCTCCGCTCTGGCAAGACATAGAACACGCTGTCTTGATTGCGACACTAACTTGTCTCTAAAATAAATTAAATTACAATAGTTTCCCCGAGGGAGAAACGAGCCACGACCGATCGCGTTTAGTCAGAAGCTGTTCCACTGCGCCACGGTGGTCAAGCCTTTGTAGAGATAAAAATACAGTAAAATGATTTCAAAATCTCTAACCAACGGATGTTTCGTATACGTTTAGTTCTGGAATAAGATAAGAAAGGCATTACATGTTATACTATCTTAAGATCAAATTTTACAATAAATGCGTAGATATGAAGGTTGCGTTAGTATAATTAATAAAAGGTAAACGATTTGGTGTGGCTACTTAATTATTGATTAATTTGTACAAGGTGAGCATTATTTATTCAAATTTATAATTATTTATAAGGTAAGGTTTATTTATTTTTATATATATATATATATATATATATATATATATATATATATATATATATATATATATATATATATATATATATATATATATATATATATATATATATATATATATAATATAACATGTATGTTTTGCACCAATTTCGAACACACATTCTCACAATCTTCAAATAAATAGGTTTAAAATCATTTCCGCTTTAAAATAAAGTCACTTTAAGATCTAAATGATATTAGAAATATATTCACCGTAATTCAAAAGTAGTATCCGAGTGTAACAACTCGCTTAGTAGGGTAGGCAGAGAAAGTATTAATTTAAAAAAATACGTATGTTGAAGCGGAACTCAACGCTGCAACTGCGCTTTGGCTTATCGCAGCGAAGATATTAGAAAGAAATGAAAATTCGCTCGAGTGGAAATCAATCCCACAACCGGTCGCTTTTACTGTTAGAAGCTGTCCCAATACGCCACGACTGGCCTCATATATATATATATATATATATATATATATATATATATATATATATATATATATATATATATATATATATATATATATATATATATATATATATATATAAATATTAATTATTACTTCTTATTCACTTCAGGATGAAACGTTTACTTTTGACATTGGTCCTAACGACATCATGCTCACAAATTGCATTTTCAAGATGCCAAAGACGAATGCCCCGACCTAATCCCATTATGGGGGCTCTACAAAATCTTTTCTTGCCGGGGGCTGGTGGAGCTGTCAAAGGGTTACTGCCAATGAATACACCTGTAGCCCAAATGCCACGAGAGCTAGACATGCCGAATGTGCGAGTTATACAACCGAATTGTGCTTGCCAACCGGAAATGATCTATTCAAAAATACCAGAACTGTGTCCGCAAGCATTCTCCAATATGCCAATGGTTCCCAATATGCCAATGGTTCCCAATATGCCGCTGGTTCCCAACATGCCAATGCCAATAGCAGCTTCAATAGTGCCAGCGCCACCAATACCAGCTGCTCCAATGCCTATGCCAGTATCAGCTCTTCAACCAGAAATTTTGTACCCCCTGCCAATACTTCAAGACAAATGCCCTTGTTCTTGCCCATCTCCAGCTCCGTTGGTCAGTCCGTTCCTGCCAGCAGCTTCTCCAGTTTCAGCTTGGGCGCCACCGACTTCGAATATGCTACCACCTGTTATACCGAATCAGAGTAGAAGCCACTTTTTGAGAAAAGTGCCGATTCCACCGCCGACTTTGTAATAATTGTTATATTTATTATAATTTATTTGCAAATTATTATGGTTATTATTGATTTTGTAATTTTTTATTAATACAAAAATAAATAAATAATTACATACTGTCCATATTATATTGTATGCTTGAATAAGAAACGAATAAATATTAAATTATAAAACGGTTTTTTGTTATTATTTTACTCTCCTAACTATACTTGACCTTTGAAAACACAGGATCAATGATACTGGAGGGAGGTCACGTAAAAAGCACGAGGACCCCCGAAGGGCGTCTATAAAGAGGTAATGACTGTGGACAAGGTGAAAGAGGTATGCAGGGACCGTAGCGTTTGGACTCCAGTCCTTTCTGACTACTCGCAAGGGATAAAGTGTAAAGCTATAAAAAGCAACTCAACATGCACATGTTTTCATGTTTCTCTGTTATACAAACAAATAATCATTATATTAATATTGAAGAATAGTTTTTTTTTTTTAATTTTTATCGAGGTATCAGCAGTCACCCAATATGAATGTAAATGATGTGATTGTATTTTTTTTTATTAATTTAAAAAAATATAGAAGTAGTAAAAAAAATCATTAAATACTAACGAGCATGGTCATTTATTATTTTCTGCTTAATGTTATTTTCTCTTACTTGTCTTAAAAAGAATGTAAGGCTCATACTTTTCCAATAGTAAAGTAGACAGGAAGTACCTAGTGTCAAGACACTCCGTACTCCGCTTCCCGCCCAAATCTTTTGAGTGGTGAGATTTACACCAAGACTTAACGCCTCATTTTGTCTTACCAGAGCGGGGAAATGATAATAATAATATATAAGGTTTATATTATGACATTATTTGAAAAATTATCAAATTGAATTAAGAATTAAGTCCAGATATGAGGAGATGATTTTGTTTCATATATAGATATATATTTATATAAATATTATGATCCTAAGATAATGGTTTTTAATGAAACTATATTAAATGGATTAATTGTGTATATTTTGGTAATCAAACACTACAGTGTACGTGGTCACAGCGAAACAGTAGAATAGTATCATTTTAAATGGGTAAAAATCGCGAAAATCGAGGAACTTATGAAAAAAATCCATAAACATATTTGCAAAATATAATATGTGACTTTTTCAAAAATAACCTTAAATAAGTTGTGTAAAAATATTAGAAATCAATCAGTCGATCGTGATTCAATACATTGAACGTAATATAGAAGCAACAAATTGGGAAATTATAGAACGATAATTAGGTAAAATCTGACAACATATCGATAACAATGTTCTACTTAAAGCCTTGACGGTACTGAGGTATATTATTGTTGGAGTAAATAAAAAACGAAGTGAAAATGTTGGCGGCTGGATTCACGTTGATTGTGGCGTTAAGTGGCGTAAGTTTTAAAAAAATATATATGTTTTGTTCGGAAAAACCTTTTTCCTTTTATACTAATAATTTATATGTAAGAAAGCCAGTCGTGGCGTATTGGGACAACGTCTGATTAAATGCGATCGGTTGCGGGTTCGAATCGCAGTCGGGAGAATAATTATATTAAATTATCTCCATTTTCTCGCTCTGGCAAGACAAAACGCGGTGTTAAGTTCCACCACTCAACACGCAACGTCTGAGTGTCTTGACATTAGGTACTTCCTGTGCGAGATAAAAGCTTTAAGCGTGAAACGTATTTAATGCGTTCATTATTCATTTTCAGGTTTTATCACAGCGTCCTCTAATGCCAGAGCTGGTATTAGGCAGGACTGTGTGCCAATCATTTAAGCAAGGTCTGATTAAGCCTGAGCCCTATACCAAAAACCCACCAGTGGTACCTGCGCAGTATCAAGGAGCTATCATAATCACCAATACCGGTATACCAGCAGGAAGTACCCCAAAGGCAGCATTGCCAGTGATGCCTTTCGTTACCGAGTTGCCAAGCTGTCCTGACTTCTGCTTTACTGACATATTAACTTCGCCATTAGGCTGTTTGGACCCTATTTTAAATGTTTATGGTACAGCCACTAACATAGAGACGCCGATCAGTCCAATGTTGCCAGCCGCATCACCAATATCTGCGTATTCGTCACCATTTTCGAATATTCTACCAGCTACCTCATCTTGTGATCGAGACAGTCACTTTTTAACTAGAGTGCCCATTCCACCCCCTTTTATATAGTATCTTCTGTTATATAAATTGTTAAGTTTAAAATGTTATTATTGTTGTTCTTATAACAGAATATTAAATAAATAATTATTTATATATTTGTATCTTTTGTATATTTTTTTAATGTTTTTTTTCTTTAATATACATCGGCCGAATACAAGAATTCCGATGTAAGTTTTTATAATTTTTAGTGTTATTCCATTTTTATTATTAGAAAACATTCTTAAAAAATATATAAAAATTTCGACGTGATTGATTTGAGGAATTTCAGTGTTGTTCGCCACTCAACACGCAATGTCTCGAATTTGGTGGGAAGCGAAGTACGGAGTGTCTTGACACTAGGTACTATCTGTCTACCCTGCTATGCCGGAAAAAAGCGAAAAGCAAAAAAAAAAACAAATATTTTATTATCGACTTTCACACTATCAACATTTTTTATAAATATTTAATTCTAACAATTTTCTCTAATAATTCATAATATTCTACTAACTTACACCAAATATAACAACATGTAGCGTCCATACAAAATTGTAGATATTCCTTTGTTTCAAGTTCTAGTTTTCAATAGAAATGTAGGTAATTATTATTTATATGACTACTTCGTTTGTTCGTATATGTGCTTATATTGCTATTATAAATTATATACAAAATATAAAAGGTATATAAATAATGTATTGTGTTTATGAATATTTTATTATTAAAATAAAATAAATATTTTATTATTTAAGAATGTATTATACTAAATAAACAATAATTATAAACGATAAATCCCTACAGACGTTTAATGAAATCTTTGTTTATTAATTTGAGGCCGTTGTGGTACAATAAGATAGTGTCGGACTGTAAACGTGAACGGCTGTGGGTTCGATATCCACTGGGGGAATGACTATATTTAAATTATTTTCATTCAGGATTCCATTCCCACTCGGGGAAGAATTATATTAAAGATATTTTCTTATTGTGCATTTTTTTGATTCTGACTATCCTGCTATGCGGAATAAAGAGAAAATCAGTAACTGAGATTCGAATCCACTACCTCTATACTGGATATATCGATTAAAGTTCTCGATTCTCTAAATTACGTAATAATAATCGAATTTAATCTATATTTATAAAGCGATAACAAAACAAAGGAAACGTGGTTAAGGCCGGTCACGTATAGATTATTATATAAGCTGTTTGGGATGATCACTGTAGAGTATTACGATGAAAGAAATCGCAAAGACGTTCAAAATGTTTACCATAATTTTTATTTGCATAATTTCCTTTATTATTCACGTAAGTAATTGATTAGTTATAATTAATGTTAGAAAAAAAATTTTTTTTGGACGATATTAGAAAAAAGCAATAACACACTATAGCGTAGTGTCAAGACACTCAGTTTTGATTGCTTTTCCAACAAAATGGAGACCGCGTGTTAAGTGCCTAACTCAACGCCGCGCTTTCTTTTAACAGATCAGAGAAATGAAAATAAATTATATTTATAAGTGTAACCTCGAATGAGAATCAAACCCACAACCAATCGTGTTTACAACGCGTCATCGTAGAAAAGTGTATGTTTATATGTAAACGTGTACGTAACATGAAAGGGTGTATTACATTTATTTTATTAATTTAATATATTTGAATGTATTATTTAAAAAAAAACTATTAACAATTTGTGCTCTATGTCTATATAAACTATAACTGTGCCAAATTTCATACTCCTCAGCTCGCGTTATTTTGATAAAAAGACGTATTTAGCATCACGTATTAATATATAGATATTTTTGTTAATTTTCATGTTATATTTATATACAGCCAATGTCATTCATTGCAGAATTATAATCTTAAGAAAATATTTAATACTAGGGTATGTACGCATAGTAGGGTAGACAAAAAGTACCTAGTGTTAATACACTCCGTACTTCACTTTCCCAACCCTACGCCACACTTTGTCTTACCAGAAAACCGAGGAGGTGAAAATAATTTTAATACAATCACTCCCCCGAATGAGGATCGAATCGACAACCGATCGCGTTTAAAGTTAGGCGTTATCAAGGCCTCCATATTTATAATTGTAAACAAATTGCAATACTTGCTTATTTCTAATAATTATTTTTTCAGGACACTAAGGCCCAAATTAGACAAGAAACAGTATCGCCACAACAAATTACTTTACAAAAACACTACACAATACCACGGAAATTCAATCTGTTCGCACCAATGACACAAATTCGCGGCACCAGATATATGAAGAAAAATATAAAATTGCCTAGAATTAATCGAAGGCAATACTTAGCTCAAGTTTTTAGACAATCTGCGGCCAAAAACATAATAGACGCCGCAAATGCTCTTCCCGCCAACACACGTCACTTGTCAAGTTGACAGCTGAAAATAATGTCGCCAGTAATGTGTCCTGGAATAAATGTAAATAGTTTAAAATAGTTATAATAATATAAATAATTAGTTTATGGTTAAAATGTAATATTAAATGTATATTAATATTTTTTTATTTGGTGTGTTTGAAAGTAAAATGTTTAAATATATGTTATCATTTCTTTTAATTATCACTTACACGCAATATTATTCATTCAAATAATGAAAGAAACGTAGAAACCTTCAAAGTTAATTTGCAAATTATAAATGTCTAAGCTTACAAATTTATATTCTCCGTTTAATTTTTCTTTAAATTTTTATGTCAAAAGCCTTTTTAGCATCACGTTTTTTATCCCGCATAGCAGATTAGACAAAAAGTACCTACTGTCAAGAAACTCTGTACATTTTTTTTCACTGAATTCGAGACACTGCGTGTTGAGTGGTGGAACCCAACGCGGCTCTTTGTCTCACCAGAGCGAAGAAATGGAAATAATTTAATATAATCACACCCTCGAGTGAGGATCGAACCCACAACCCGTCGCATTTACAGTCAGATGCTGAAGAATTACTTATTTTATAAAACCATTGTGCAGCATTGAGTTTCATCACTCAACACGCTATGTCTCGAATTCGGTAGCGAATAGCGGTTTCGGCAAAGCGAAGAGCAGAGTGTCTTGACTCTAAGTACTTTCCGACTGCCTGCTATGCGGGATTAAAAGCATGAAGCTAAAAAAACAATTGATTTTTTGTCTGTAAAATAAAAATGGGCATGTGGAAAACATATAACGATATATTTAAAGTAAAAATATGACATAAAATGTACAATTATCATAAAACAAAACAATTGTACTGATAAAAAATCACAGAGTATTCGGTTCTAGATAGCAACCGAGATCGGTTGCTATAATTTACATTAAGTGCTTAGAATAATATATTTTAAGGGATTTATTACTTCATATTTGAAATAAACATCGAATACCAACAATTTGACATAAAAATATCAATAGTATATTATTATGTATTTAATTAAGACTGACAAACTGGAGAACGTAACAAACAGCGGAAGTGGAAGGATACTCATTGCTCAGGACCAGGGTGGTTAAAATATATATATATATATATATATATATATATATATATATATATATATATATATATATATATATATATATATATATATATATATAATATATTTAAAAAAACTCACTACCATATCCATTTGTTAAATTTATATATGTCAAAGAAACAACCGAGAATACAAAATTTAATTTAAAATACAATCAAATAATTTATATTGCTTTTATTTTACTGGAATTTGCATTAATTTATATTTAATTTGAATTTACAATTATTATATTTCTTGATATATCGATGTTATAAGTAAATGTATATTTTATCTGTAGAAAGAAAACTCGATCATTTACTAAAAATTATTCGAATGAATTAATTTGAGATTTAGCATATTTATTAAAGAAAATCATTAACGTAATATATTTTATATAAAGCATTAAAAATACTTTAAATTAATAAGAGAGGTTCTATGGACAAGTAAAATACTACATAAATTTTATGTATTATTACAACCTAAGGATTAAAATAAAGATCTTTTATAAAATGTATATGTCAAATAATAGTGTTTGTTATATACATGATTTAAAATATACCAAGTTAAGTAAGTTAGTTAAAAACTTTATTGTACATTGATAAAATAGTACATAGGTTTTAAAAAAGAACAATAAAATGCACAAAGGCGGCCTTAACACTGAGAGTGATCTCTTCCAGGCAACCAAATTACAAGGATTTACCATAAAGAACGGGCATGATGCGGTGCAAAACAATAAAATAACATAACATACACATATATATATATATATATATATATATATATATATATATATAATATATAATACATAATAAATACATAGAGTACAGATTTATCCAAATATTCATACATACATATATACATACATGCATTCAGACATATATACATACACACATATATACACTTATCAATACTAAATACACTATATTCTGAGATAGAAATTGACTTGACCTTATTTTTTTTTAACAAAACCATGATTTTAACAAAACTAGAAAACCGTCTTCAAATTATATGTATATATTGATAAGTATAAAAAACATTGCGCATTCATGTGTAGACGACTTTTAATTAACTTAAAATCATTAAAAATAAGATATATGCGTTTGCCATGCAACCGGACATGTACACTTCACTTATAATGCGTACGATAGAAAATAAACTATCAAAATATTTATTCATCCAAGTCTAAATAAAAAAAATGTCAATTTGGAAAGTCGATGTCAGGTGGGGTGATAAATATACATAACTAGCGCTCTGCCCGCGGTTTGCACTGCGAAAATTAACTAAGTTCAACAGATAATGTATTAAGGAATAATTATCAAGGTACTGTGCCGAAACTGCGACTTTACTGATCAAAAAAAATATGACGGCAGCGATTTCTTTGACAACATCATTAGCATTTAACGAAACACTCGTCATTTCGATTCTTTTTATAGCAGTGTAGACAGAAAGTGCCTAGTGTCAAGACACTCCGTACTTCGCTTTCCACCGAATTCGAGACATTGCGTGTTGTGTAGTGGAACTCAACATAATTAAAATATAATCACTCCCCCGAGTGGGGATTAAACCCACAACCTAATGCTGTCCCACTGCGTCACAACTGGCCGCTTACGTATATATATATAAATATATATATATATATATATATATATATATATATATATATATATATATATATATATATTCTTATTTATTCAGTTAAGTTCTCAATCGAGTGTACCCTACTCCTTAACGACATTATTAAAATAAATATAAATATAAACTTAGGTACAAAGCAAAGAAAGACGAAAGAGAAGATAGCGAATGCAGAATTTAAATGTAATTGTTCAAATTATATTTTTACTAATAAATTTTTCGCTTTTAGGCCGGTCGTGGCGCAGTGTTGTGTGGCGCACAGTGAAAAAATCGAATACTGTCAAAGGCAATTTTGTTCAAAAATAAGCGTCTGGATAAGGATTAATATTTAAATTACCAAAACAGGCCAGTCGTGGCGCAGTGGGACAGCGTCTGACTGTAAACGCAATCGGTTGTGCATTCGATCCCCACTCGGGGCAGTGATTATATTTCAATTATTTTCATTTCCTCGCTCTGGTAAAGACAAAATGCAGCGTTGAGTTTCACCACTCAACACGCAATGTGTCGAATTCGGTGGAAAGCGAAGTACCCTGCTATGCGGGATAAACAGCGTGAAGTTAAAAAAAAATTCCAACCTTTGCGAAATGAATTTGCATGAATTGGCGCTAAAAATTGTTCTACTAATTACTCAATAATTGTTATTGTGAGTTAGACACAATCATTGTCATATGGCAAAATTAGATATAAATAAAGTGAATAGATGTTATAATATAATGTAAAACACCTAGAAACAAAACTCCAAAACAGTCATTAAAATTGTCTAAAAATAAATAAGCAGATTCGCGCTTTATCCTGCATACCAGGATAGTCAGAAGCAATCTAGTGTCTAGATACTCTGTTAACAATTTTCCGCCCAAATTGAAATATTGTGTATTAAGTGGCGAGTGTGACTTTTTGCGCTTTGTATTACCAGAGCAGAGAAATAAAAAAAATAAAAATATTCATCACCCAAAGTGGGAATCGAACACATAACCAATCTCTTTTACACTGTTCCACTGCGCAATGATCTAAAAATAATGTTTTACTTTTACAATTGATTTGCTAAATCTTAGCATCCTATTCGTACATCTTAGATATAGAGAATAGACAAGCAGCTCCTTACTTAAGTACCTATAATATAGACACATGGTTATATTTTTATTATTATTTTTCCGCTCTGGTAAGACAAAGCGCGGCGTTGAGTTTCGCCACTCAACATGCATTGTTTTGAATTCGGTCGGATGGGTTCCATGTGGTGGGACAGCTCCGCTGCGGGTAGCGTCCCGTAAGAGGCGGATATCCCAGTGATTTGGTAGGAGGTTAATCCTCCGACTGGCTCGCGCCCACTATCATGACAAAAACGATCCGCCAAATATCTAATGACGTGTTAGAAAAACGTATAAAAATTTGAACGCAGCGGGATTTGAACCCGCGCCTTTTGGATACCATCCAAGACGACCGTCTTGACCGGTATCCAAGAGGCGCGGGTTCAAATACCGCTGCGTTCAAAATTTTTATACGTTTTTTCTAAAATGTTTTCTAATCCTAAGTGTGGAATAACACTTTAAAAATAGTAATCTAATGACGTGTTCTGGTTCGACGTCATGTAAGCTCTCCCTATTCCCACCCATCCTTTCCTCATTTTACTTCCATCTTCCATCCAACGACCTGTAACGCATCCACAACTCTAATGGATGTCATGGGCGAAGGTGACCACTTAACTTATCAGGTGGCCATTCTACTCGTTTGCCTCCTTTTTCTATAAAAAAAATGAAACACGTGTACATTTACACTAGGTTCAGATAATCTGCCCTGCTTTGCGTGGTGAAGCGTAAAGCTGAAAAAAAATATATAAATCAATCCAATATATTTAATTAATATTGAAATGGTATCGGGGAGCAGTAGGAATGTGTCTGACAGTTAATTCAGTCGATTATGGGTTCAATCTCATTTTACAACTTAATCACTTTATGGAAATAGTTATATTTAAATTATTTTCATTTCCCCGCTTTAGTAAGATAAAGAGCGTCGTTGAGTTCCGCCACTAAACACGCAATGTATGGGACATTTGTCGGAAGGTGGAGTGCAGAATGATTTGACACTAGAAAAAGAGAGTTAAGCTAAAAAATAAACGTTGGTAAATAAGAATTATATCGTATTTCGACATTCTATTTTTATCTGACGTTTCATCTAGATCTATCTCTTTCACGTACAGATAACCAACGTTTAAGATAAGAATTACATATAAATTAAAAATCTTACACATAAAAGATATCATTTATGATTTTTAAACACAATGAAGTACCTCATAATATTTGTTACCGTACAAATTATTTCACAGGTAATTTTTTTTAAATAAAAAAATGTTAAAAACAAAGAAAAAAATAACTATATTTTATATAAATAAATATATTTTTGATTGCAGCCGGTTCTCAGCCAATTGGTACCGTTAGGAAACAATCGTGGCTGCCTCGAAGTGCCAGTGGAAAGGAGATGCGAGTGTTTTGACGTGCCAATACTACCTAAGCAGGATTTAATATCGTCTCTAAGCAATATCGGTTATGGAAACGTTAATCGCAATATTATGCCATACAATAACGTGTTTGGCAATCAATTTGCCGATGTACCGTTCAATCAGAACATTCCATTCAATTCATTGCCATTCATGCCAAATAGAATGGTGACAACGAGGAGCTTATCTACATTAAAAATGCCTACAATACAACAAGTTAACAGATTACCAAACTATATTGATGATTTTCATCGTAACGACGTAATTAGCCTAAAGTCACGTTTGGCTGAGTTGGCGGGGTTGGCAATGTCCTCGGCGAATATATTGTCGAGATTGCCAAACTTTTCTAATAATTTGTATGGAAGTAATAATTTTAATTCCTTGCCAATGCAAGACTTGGCAATTGGCAATTTAGGTTTTAGACCTAATCCTTATAATTTTCAAAATAATTTAATGGCTCGCCTATTTTAATTTATTTATTTTTAATGTTAATTTATAATTTATTTTGTTATTTATTATTAAATATAAAATTATTTGAAAAAAAAATATATATTTGGTTTAATTATTCCTAGCATTTATTTTAATCATAATTCTTGTGACGTTAAGGTAAATTATTTCAATATCTAAATTAAAATAATTTAAAATGAAAAAAATGTGTTAAATAATAAATTTGAACGGACTATATTCGGTTTCAAAGGTCTTTTGTAAACCATTCAAGCTTTCTAACTACTAACCCAATCGGCCCACTTAATAGATAAAATATTTTTATATCTTGACTGTAGAGTAGTTTAAAATCTATACTAAGAATATAAAGCGGAAGTGTTTGTTTGTTTGTTTGAACGCGCTAATCTCATTATCTATTGATTGGAATAGAAACATTCTTTCTGTGTTGAATATTCCATTTGTCGAGGAAGGCTATAGGCTATATGACGTCACTCTGCGACTAGTGAGAGTGTAGCAATGATACAAAATGTTGAGAAAACGGGAAAATTTGTATATTTCTAAAACTTAGTTTACGTGAGCCGATTAAACGTTACGAGTTACGTAAAAAACATGTATGACAAAATTATTCTAGCTTTTACGGTTGACTCACTATTACAAATTTTATGTATATATTTTTAGGGTAAGATGATTTTTTTTTAGCCTCACGCTTTTATCCCGCATAGCAGGGTAGACAGAAAGTACCTAGTGTCAAGATACTCCGTACTTCGCTTTCCACCAAATTCGAGACATTGCGTGTTGAGTGGTAGAACTCAACGCCGCACTTTGTCTTACCAGAGCGAAGAAGTGAAAATAATTTAAATATAAACACTCTCCCGTGTGGGGATCGAACCCACAACCGATCGTGTTACAGTCAGACGCTGTTCCACTGCACAACGACTGGCCTGTTTTGGTAATCTAAATATATTAGATATTAGTATTCGATTTTATACAATGTGCAAGGAATTATTATCATTGTAAAATAATAACGTCAAAAACTTCGCGCATATGTGTGCGGGTCGTGGGAAGCGGGGAGGGGGGAGGTCGCTGGCTGACAGTGTTTTGTTATCTTACTCTTGGACTCTTGGACGGTATCCAAGAGGCGCGGGTTCAAATCCCGCTGAGTTCAAATTTTTATACGTTTTTTCAAAAATGTAACCTATAATACTGTTAATTTTTATCCAAATCAAACATACATCCTCAGAAATTTTAGCTTTATAATTTTACTGCGAAGACTATCGACACTGTCACACGCACACTTGGTGGAGTGATTATATTTAAAATTATTGTCATTCACGCTCTGGTAAGACAAAGAGCGGGGTTGCATTCGGTGGAACAAAGAGCGGTCTTTGTTGAGTAGTGAGTCAAGACGCAATGTCTAGAAAAGCGAAGTACGGAGTGTTTTGACACTACGCACTTTCTGTCTAGGGTAAGTTATGCGGGATAAAACGTGAAGTAAAAAAATGTATTTTGTGTTTGTAGTAATTTTAATATAGTATTTAAAGTTTCAGTTGAAACAATGACATTATTTTTTTAGCTTCACGCTTTAATCTTGTGGACTGAAAACGCGATCGGTTGTGGGTTCGATCCCGACTAGGGGGAGTGATTATAATTTAAATATTTTCAATGGCTCTAATACCTATCTAGTTCCACCACAAACCACGTAATGTCTCGAATTCGGTGGAAAACAAAGTACGGAGTGTCTTGACACTAGGTACTTTATGTCTACCCTGCGTGACAGAAGTGTGAAGCTAAAAAAATTCTACTATCAACTATCCACTAGATTAAGTAAAGTGTTTTATGGCCATTACGTGCTAGAAGAATTACACCTTATATAGACTGGAATAATATTGTATTTTATTAAAATTATTTTATGTGATAAGTCTGGGTGTAAAATTAGTTTGGAGTTCTGTTTATAGTTTACTAGATGTCCCGTTGATACGTGTATGTCACTTCATATAAACGTATAAGTCAAACTCATGATAATGTAACAGAACATTTATTTTATTAATTTAATATATTTTTATATTATAAATTCATATTATTTATATTAATTTTATATTAAAAAACATTTCGCACTCCTTCTCTAAATGTATAAACTTTTCATACTCCTAAAAAGAGTACAAAGTTTTTGCTTCTCGTATTAATATATAGATTATTATCGACTGCTGCCATTTTTTAAGCCAAGTTTGTAAAGAGCTAATCGAAGATATTAGTATTAAAAAGGCTAGATATATTAAAGTTTTTGACCCCTAGCCAGCTCGTCGGTCGCCAGTCGATGTCCGAGTCCCGCAGGGGGCGCCTTTACGAACGTCAACACCCTCTCGTTACAGTCACGTTAATGTACGCTTTTTTCCGCAGGGGTAGGGTAGTCTTTCCCTTCTCGTGTTTGTGCCGTTTTAAAGACCAATAGGGTCAACAGTATGTATTCAAATCTTTAAAAGAAGTAACATTTTCGATTACAACATCACTATAAGAACAATACAGCTCAGTAAATAGAATACAATGAAATTCCCTTCAGAAAATAACCACAAGAAGCCTAATGAAGTATGAAAAATTTTAAATTGTCTTTTAAAACAAAAAGTACTTAATAAGATCTTGGAACTTTAAATAAAACTGTATGGGTATGTTTTGGTATTTGAAATATATTTTTGGAAACCTAACGTTTCAAACACGTTACAGTAGACCGTGGTCACAGGTACTCCACTGCGCCACGACCGGCCTCAGGAGTTATAATTTTAATTAAAAAAACCGGAACCAAAGTAGGTAGTCGTCAGCTCCCGTGGGCGAAGCCGCAAACGGATCGCTAGTTTATTCTAAAATCAAAATATTCTTTATTCAAATAGGTTATTACAAGCACTTTCGAGTCGTCAATTAACATAAAAGTGTCAGTCAGTATTGTCAGTCGTACAAGCCGCTAGGTTAGAAGTCAGTTTTGCTGAAAAGAGCCGGCGAGAAACTCAGCACTTGCTCTATTCAAATATATTATTTTTCTTTTCTTATTATTAATAGAATTAATATTTTTTTGTATTGGTATTAAGGTGGAGGCCGGTCGTGGCGCAGTGTGACAGCGTCTGACTGTAAACACGACCGGACGTAAGTTCGACACCTACTCAAAAGAATTATCTCTCCGCTCTAAGAGAAAGCGGCACTGAGTTCGCCTTTATTTCGAGTGGAAAGCAGTCAACCGAGTGTCTTGACACTAGGTCATTTCCGGCTACTCCGTTATGTATTTTCTAAAATATGTCACACATATAAAAAAAACTAAGTTGATATTAAAAATATACTTAAAATGTAAATTCAAAATCTAATAAGGAAGTTGTAATTGTTTTGAGACACGTTTCATATGTCTATATGGATAAAAAATATGTTATGATTCACTTAAAAATGATAAACTCGGGCAAATTAAAATAATTAAAAACCATTATAAGTATTGGTTTATAATGAGAGTGGCGGTGTGTCTGGTTTGGTACGAGTATATAGTCATTTTTGTAAGTAAATATTAACACTTCTCGTGAATTACCATAAAATTTAAATAAAAACATAGCAGCGCAGTGGAACAGCGTCTGACTGTAAAATTCGTTCGGTTGTGGGTTCAATTTTTTTTTAGCCTCACGCTTTTATCCCGCATAGCCGGCAGACTGCAAGTACCTAGTGTCACAACACTCCGTACTTCGCTTTCCACCGAATTCGAGACATTGCGTGTTGGGTAGTGGAACTCAACGCCGCACTTTGTATTAACAGAGCGACGAAGTGAAAATAATTTAACTATAATCACTCCACCGAGTGGGGATCGAACCCCCAACCGATTGCGTTACAGTCAGACGCTGCCCCATTGCGCCTCGACCGGCCTCTCTTACTTTGAGCTCGAAAATAACCAACTAAGTAAAAACGTAGTGGCATGTTTTATTAACCTCAATTCCACGTTTTGTCTTACGAAAGCAGTGAAATTCGAATAAATTTAAAATATCATCATTTCCCTGAGTAATAATCGAACCCATGGCCAATCGCATTACAATCAGACTCTGTCCCACTACGCAACGATCGGCCCCAATTAATTTAATACCAAGTCTTATATAAGGCCATCGTGGCAAAGCAGGAGAGCGTCTGACTGTAAACGGGATTGGTTGTGAGTTCCATTCCCAGTTGGGTGAACGATTATATTTAAATTCTTTACATTCGCTTTGTTAAACAAATTGACGCACTTTGCTACGCTACTCAACACGCAACGCCTGGAACTTGGGCGGGAAGTTATAAAAAGTTAATGCGAATTTATAGAAAACTTTGAATTAAAGTAAACAATTTTTAACAATATATAAAAATTTAAGGGCACTGGGATTAGAACCTGCATCTCTTGGAAACCAATTAAGCATTGAATTCTATTTTCTTTTTTTTAGCTTTACGCTTTTATCCCGCACAGTAGGTTAGACAGAAAGTACCTAGTGTCAATAGACTCCGTACTTCACTTTCCACGAAATTTGAGACATTGCGTGTTGAGTGGTGGAACTCAACGCCGCTCTTTGTCTTCACCAAAGCGAGAAAGGAAAATAATTTAAATATAAGCACTCCCCCGAGTGGGGATTGAACCCACAACCGATCGAGTTTACCGTCGATATATATATATATATATATATATATATATATATATATATATATATATATATTACATAATTTATTTATTTTTCATATATTGCAGACATTATTGATGTACCCAAGGACATCGGGATGGACTATGAGACAAAATTTCAATAATTTCAACCGTCCCAAATTTCATACGTTCAGTAGTTCAGCAGTTGCACCAACGTTTTTGAATATCAAACCACGTTTGACAGTTTGGCCAAGCAATTTGCCAATTATTCCATCGCCTGATGTAAGTAAAAGTCAAATCAATAATATAAATATGAAATGCAAGCCAAGTTCGATGTTATAGTATATGGCTATGAATATTTAACAACAATTTAAAATATCCTTTCTTTATATAATTCAGTATTATAATATACTGAAGCCTAGGGTTCTTGGTTTTTTAAGGGTATCTAGGTTTCAGCCTGAAGAAACCTTGATTCATATTCTGAGAACCTTGATTGAATCTAATAGGTTGGCTTGGGATCACTGAACCTTGAACCAATCGTAGCTCAGTGTGACACCTGTCTGTCACTCAATGCTATCGGTTGTGGGTTTGATGACCACCCGAGGGAGTAATTATGATTAAATTATTTTCATTCCCTCACTCTGGTAAGAGACTGCGCGGCGTTGAGTTCCGCCACTCAACACCTCTTCGTTTTGATATTAGGTACTTCCTGCTTACCCTCTAGCCATGTCAGATCTTACACTAAACACGGTGCTACTCGCTAGTTCTTTTATCTTGAACTGGCGTGACACTCTATCGCGTGTCTTGATTTATTATATACTTATAAAGGCCCGCTACTTCGTTTGTGTTTCATAACAGTACCACACTACTACCACTTATCACAAGTAGTCCTAGTATTATTTTTATGTGTTATCTGTTTGTCTGTGTTGGTTTTTTATACTTATAATAATATACAGACAAACACAAAAAAGTCTTTGTTTTGGATTCTATTACGTTAATAAATGCCCCTACTGAGGGCTTTACTTGTATTATTTCCATATACAGACAGTGACCATCATGGTATTTATTTATTTTTGTTTTCTTCACGCTTTATTTCATATAGTACGAGCGAAAGAATGAATGAATGATGAATAGTTTATAAGTTAGGCAGCAAAATTAAAAGTCACTCGTAAGAGTGCAGGAATAGAAATAAATCAAATATAATCATTCCCCGAGTGGGAATCGAGCCCACGACCTATTGCGTTTACAATCATAGGGTATGATCATATATGGTTGAAAATATTATATTAAGTCATATTTGAAAATAAAATATAATAATAATAGATCAGCTTCAAGAAAAACTTATTTTTTTTTAATTTTTGAATTGTGCAAAAAAATTTAACTTAGATAAGCCACATCTATACAAATATATCAAATGATCGCTAATCGCCGTCTATAAAAGTGTCCTTGAACGACATATATGTGAAAAAATATATTATAGAATTTATTTAATTATTAATGTAAAAAAAGTCAAAAGCTCTTCCTTATCTCGGTCACTGTTTAACCGAATTCAATGTAGTTTTTACCATTTTATTGTGGCAACATTGCCTTAACGCTATAAATACAAATCTTATATCAATTAAATTCTTTTTGCACTTAAAGCTTTATCCTGCATAGTAGGGAAGTCAGTCAGCTAGTGTCAAGACACTCAGTTGAGTGAGTCAAGGAGAGAAGTGGAGAGAGATAATTTTTAAATATAATCATTCCTATGAGTGGGTATCTAACCTACAACTAACGTGTACACTCATACGCCGTTCCATTGCGCTATTGGTATTTTGCATAACACACCTACATTGACATTGACTAGTCAAAAAAACGTGACATAAAGTATTTCTCCTTTACAGGCTGTTTATACTCCAGAACCAATAATTATAACAGAGAAGACAGCTACAATACTTCATAAGGTACACAAAAGAGATGAAGAACTCGATCAAGAAGTAGAAGTAGAAATAGAAGTAAATGAAGAAGAATCCGAAGAAACTTGTTTAAATGACTTTAATTTTGATTTTGACCTAGAGGAAACATCGTCTCTTATATACGAAGACATTATCAATGAGTACATTAAAGTATACTAACAACCTGCTTGCTGCTTGTCCTGCGAGAATTACATGATTATATTTTACCATATAAATATTAATGACACTGATAACGATACCTTCAATAGATAATGTATGAGTGCGGCGTTGAGCTCCACCACTCAACACGAAATGTCTTTAATTTGGGGGAAAGCCAAGTATGGAGTATGAGCACTAGGTAATTTCTGTCTTCCCTGCTATGCGGGATAAAAGCGTGAAGCTAAAAAAAATGAGGGAATAATTGTCACGGTACTATGCCGAAACTTTGACTTTACTGATAGTGTGAATCGGCCTTAACGAACATAAAATGCCAATAGGTGTCAGTGAAGTTTTACTAAAAAAAAATATGACGACTGCGATTTGTCTGTCAGCACCGTTTCTGAAAATGTTTTCTTTAGTTAAGTATCAAATGACACTTTAAAATCAATAAAATCATAACTTTTTGATTTTTTTTATGGAATTTAAAAACATGATGTAGGACGTGTGCGTATCGTATACGATTGTAGAGAAATTTAAAAAGTTTAATACTTTTATTGTTTTAAATTTAAGTTTAATACTTTTACTATTTTTGAAAAAACGTATAAAAATTTTGAACGCAGCGGGATTGGAACCCGCGACTCTTGGATACCGTCCAAAAATCGAAGAGGCGCACGTTTGAGTCCCGCTGCGTTCAAAATTTTAAACGTTTTTTCTAAAATGTTTTATAATCCTAAGTGTGGAATAACACTTTAAAAATTATAAATATTTAAAGTATTAAATAATTTAAACGGATTATTCATCCCATACAACTGTTATTGTGTCATTCCATATAAAATAGTTTCATTATAAATGTATAAAATCCCGAAAACCAAAGACTTCCTTAAAAGGTTACGGATTCAGTTATGGATTTATATACCACTATAATATTATACATTTATAGAATTGTTTACATATTATTTTGTGTTTTATTTTAAATTTGCTGTGCCTGCGACATTCGCGTGGAATTTGATCTAGATATTTTTTATCACCATCAAATAAAAGTAACCAAAGTTAATCCTTAATACGTTAGCTATCTGCCAGAGAAAGTCTTATTAAAACCTGTCCAGCCATTTCTAGTTAAGAATAGCCGGGACAAACAGACGAACAGAAATTTGATAAATGTCTCGTGAAAAGGCTGATTTTATACTAAAAACAGACACTTCAATTTTATTTATTTGTATAGATTATATTAAATAAAGAATAGTAAGATATTCTAAGTATAATATATGGGGTTTCCCAATAAGAACAATATGTTTTGAAATTGAAATAAAATATGTAATATATGATCAAATGACCACCACGAGTTTTTTGCACTTGTGAATACGATCGGTCCAATTTTCGATGACTCGGTGCAGTATTTCGGCTGGTATGGCCGCTATAGTCGCTCGAATGTTGCGTTCAAGGTCTTGAATCGTAGCTGGTTTATTGGCATACACTTGAGATTTAACATACCCCCACAAAAAATAGTCCTAGGGTGTTAAATCGCATGATCTTGGTGGCTAATTGTGAAGACCGTTGCAAGAAATAACCGACTCACCAAAGTTATCACGCAATAAATCCATTGTGACGGTCGCAGTGTGGCATGTTGCACCATCTTGTTGAAAATAAATGTCGTCCGCATCGATTTCATACACTTCAGGAAAAAAAATCGTTCAACATGTCACGATAACGGTCGCCATTGACAGTAACAGTACGGCCTTCGTCGTTTTTGAAAAAGTACGGGCCAATGATTACACCGTACCATAATCCGCACCAAACAGTCAATTTTTCAGGATGATGTCAGGGTAATGGTGTTTCATGAACCACTCTTGGATTTGACTCACTCCAGTAACGACAATTCTGTTTGATTACATAACCATTGAGCCAAAAGTGAGCCTCATCTGAAAAGATGATTTTTTCCATCATTTCAAGCGCCCAATCAGCAAATTCACGACGTAATCGATGGTCTGCTGGCTTAAGTTCTTGTGCCAATACAATCTTGTATAGATGTAGGCCAAGATCCATACGTAAAATTCGCCAGGTTGTCATTCTGGATAAGCCCAATTCTTGTGCACGTCATGGAACGGAAACATTTTGATTTTCTTCGACACTGGCTAATACGGCGGCAATATTTTCTTCACTACGGCCTGTCCGTTGTCGTGTTGGTGATCTACTATCGTGCAAAGAATATTCAACTTCTCAGTTTTTGGATTATGCTACGTATAGCGAGCTCAGACGGTGCACCATGACGACCATATTTAGCACGAAATGCTCTTTGAGTAGAGACAATACTTCTCGAATTTTGATAGAAAATTTAGATAAAATCAAAATGTTGAGGTAACGTGAACTTGTTTATGATTAAATGGCAAACATTACTGAACACAAAACAATACAAATGTTATATATTAAACAACCAAAATTGCGGCTGTGAGCTATCAAAATATATTAATATATTTATTTTTTATAACTAATAAAATATAATATCATCCCTGTTGGGAAACACTGTATTTAAGCTACCCACTCTCGCGCTGGCTAAAACATATTATACACGCTTAAATTAGTTTCTGGTTCGTGTTTTTTTTAATATTTTAAATTAACAAATAATATTTTTTGTTAATTTTTAACAGATAACAAATAATAATATATTTTTATTTTTAAAAAATAATACAAATAATAATAATATTTTTTTATCTACAACAAATAATAATAAAAATATATTTTTAAATAGTACCTATATATTTTAATTGTTGTTTGAGGTGTTCTTATATTTTTATGTAACCTAAAAGATCTTGAACTACTCAACTTTAAAAAAAATTAAATCAAATTTTGTCGTATAAAATAGATAGATAGGAAAGAAAAGAGCGAAATTTCTTCAAAGCGACATTTACGAAATGCAGATTGTGTTCATTTGTTTGTGGTCACGTAGTTTCACTATAAAACTTTCCTAAGACTATTCTTGTAATAAAACAAAAAAAATTGTAAAACAAGTTATAATCGCTCTGAAAATCATTAAATTAGCCGGTCATTACAGAGGCCAGTCATGTAGAGGCCGGTCATGCCGTAGTGGGATAGCGTCCGACTTTAAAATAGAACGGTTATGGGTTTTAACTCGGGGGAAATGGTTATATTTAAATTATTTTCCCTTTATCACTCTGATAAGTGCGGTGTTGAGTTCCACCACTCATCACGCAATGTCTCGAATTCGGCAGTAAATGAAGTACGGAGTGCCTTGAAACTAAGTTCTTTCTGTAGAAACTTTCTATTTATTGTGCTTTTGTAAGAAGCACAAGAAATAGAAAGAGAACTACAACTTCTACATACGAAAATACATACAGGTAAAGAAATAAAACATGAAATAATCAAGAAGTTGAAAGATACAAGGAGAAACAAATATGGACAGTTCCCTAAAGCAGTACTAGACCAGGCGAATATTGACAGAGAAGGTTCACTTTAATGGCTAGTAAAACACCAAATATAAATCTCCATAGAAATCGCAATTGTTGTTATCCAGGGCCAGGCCGTTATGATCCGACAGCATCAGCGCGATATTTATTGATGGAAATAGACGGCAAATGATATCTATGTATCACGAAAGATGAATCGACTCAGGACATAATATCGGGATGTGAAAGATACGATACCTCAAATTGATAAAAAATGAAGAAAAAACTCACTATATAACTTTTGGCCATAAACGTTTTTTGGCTCCTGATTCGTTTTCTATAATAGCTCATAGATGTTGCTTGGAACTGAACAGCATTTGTAATTGTAGTACAAAAACACAGATATGCACTATAAAATATCTAGGTGTTCTCATTGGTGAAAATCTTACCTGGCAGGATCACATCCTAGCAATGGTTGCCCGTGTACGAAGGCTCGCATATATCTTTAAGAAACTAAGAACTTGCGCTAACATACAAGTTTTGATCATTGTCTATTACGCCCTTGTACAATCAATACTTTCCTACTGTACACTACCCCAAGGTAGTTCTGCGATAACAATTTTATTGCCACTAGAAAGAGTCCCAGAGGTGTATCTTAAAGATTATCCTGTCTAAACCTGTTCGTTTCCCAATAACAGATTTATACCAATCGTGTAAAGTGTTAACAGTCCGGCAACTGTTTGTTCTCTGCTCTAGTTTAGTTCAGTTGATTTACAGTTTATGTCCAGTAAACGCAGAGTTGATAAAATTTTTAAAATTGAAATTCGACGTACCATTTCTTCTTATAGACAATTCTATTTCTTAGGTCCCATTCTTTACAATAATATCAATAAAAAATTTAATATTTACCCTCTAACTTCTCATCAATATTAAATTAACTAAAAAATTGGATTGCCTAGCAACACTTTCGGTTATGAGTATAAACATCACACACACAATACACCCACATTCAAATTCACACAAACACAAACATAAGCTCACGTTCTCTTCTTAAACTTACACACTACCATATATTAACCTTTGTATCAATTCATAAGATCTTAGTATTATTTGATTATATAATGAACGATATTATCAGTTTTGATGTTACTTTGGTTTTTTGAACAGATGCTTGAAAGGTGCGTTGAGGGCGCTAATGACTGCGATTCAGTTTCATACTAATGCAGTTATTATCGATATGTTATAATTATGTACCTATCCTTATAATAAATAAATTTTATTTTGTATCATTTATTTATTAATTTTATTTAGATCAACAAATGTACCTCAACAAACTTCACACATCACAAATCATACATCATATATTTCACGCTTACCAGAGAACCAAGCCCATACATGAAATTTTCAAATCACAATTAGCACAAATAGTAGAGGAAGAAGTAAAAGATAGGGAGAAAATATATATTCCTTTTCCTGAAACTTTCAGTATATAGCCAAAACTCGGCTTTCAAGTCGATATTCTATATCGACTAAAAAAACGAGTTTTGGCTCACCGAAAGTATAAAAGTATAATAAAATAATAACTATATATATAAATATATATATATATATATATATATATATATATATATATATATATATATATATATATATATATATATACATATATATATGTGCATCCTCTAAAATTGCCTTGTAAACCATAAGGTGATCTTTACAACCCCGAGCTCCGTGTCGGCATTTCCTCTGTTCTTTTGTCATTATATTGTTTTCCGCGCAGTGTTTATACATTTGATTTGCTAGTATGGATGTTAGTAATTTGTACATGCTATGTAAACAAGCTATTGGCCTCAAGCTTTTAGCGATTTCTGTATTTTCATTTTTTTGTATTAAAATAACTTGTCCTATAGTAAACCACTCTTCTAACTATTCTTTACGGTTCATTATATTAGTAAATATTGTAGCTAAATATTTACGCGTACTTCTTAGATATTTTAAATAATAATTATTTATTCAATCTATTCCTGGAGTTTTCCAATTTTTCAAAATTTTAACTGCTTGTTGTACTTGTTCGATTGTTACTGCTTCTGATTCTGTTGTGTTAATGTTTTCTGATGAACTATCTATTTCTTCTATATATTTTGCACTTTTTTTATATTGTACAGGTTCAGACAATACGGACTTCCAAAATTCTTCTACGTTACGATTACTGGGGAGCTTTATATCATTAGTTGCGTGATTGTTTCCTATGCTTCTATATAACCTGTGCTCATTTTCCTTAAATAACTCTTTTCTATTGTTGACTTCTTCATATCTTTTTAATCTACCAGCAAGTGCTTTGATTTTTTGTTTCAGCATCTCTTCTATATTTTTCCGTTGATTATCTTATTTTGTATTATTTTATTTTGTATATTGTATTTGTTGTTTAATTTAGTTTTTATATTATTCATTCTTCGTATATTGATGCTTCTGCCAATATCTATTATATGACCTAATTATTTTCTATTCTTTTTCAATTCTATTTTTTATTCTTTTCTTCCTTTCTTCTTCTTTTATTCTTTTCTTCGTCTGGTATTATTTAATTAACATTTTTAGGTATGAATGGTGTTTGGTTATTATTTATTATCAAAGTTTTGGCGGTCGCGTATATAATATTGTCTAATTCTGTAAGTGTTTCAGTAGTTACTAAAAGATTCGGTAAATAACTATTGAGCACATTTAAGCTTTGTAAGAAATGTCTATTTATTATTTTATTGATATTTCCCTACTTTCAGCTAATATTTGTAGAAAGCTTAATATCAGTCTTCAGTAACTATTATATTTTGGGTAAGTCGGTCCGTTAGGTTAACCTGTTCTAATGATAGTTGTTTATTCGCTTGAGTTTCATTATGAGTGTTGGTGTACATGTTAGGATGTGTGTTTGTTTCTATTGCTAAAGTTAGTTCTACAGTGTTGCTCGCTGTTTCAGTGTTTTCAGTCACCCTGCCTTCAGTAGAAGAAGAAGAAGAAGAATAGAAGATCTTGAGATATTATATTTTGTTTAATTATTCTACGTGCCATGGTTGAGGGCGTATTGCCACTAAATTTATGGATCTTTAAATTAGTAAAATTTGTCTAAAAATTTTAAAGTTAATGTACTGCTTTTATAAAGCAAAAGGTCAAGGATCCGGATACATCAATAGATTATATACAATTATATAATCCGTGACCTTTTGATTTATAAAAGCAATACATTAACTCTCTCTCTTCCTCTTTCGACCATTTTCTTCTTTTGTCATCCTTAACTTCTTGTATGGTCTCTCCAGATGAGCCGGCAGAGCATTCAATAGACACTGACTTCCCACTCCGCATTGTTCCCTCCCCACCCCGTTGTTCGGCTGTGATCTTTTCCGGTTCCCCGCCTCTTGTCCGCCTGCTCAGTAAAGAGCCACTGACGGCTTGCATGCTGTCACGTCCAGCGACAGCTCCAAACGTGGCCCGCCGCTTACCCCGGGGTGGTGACCATATATGTTTATCCATGGTTAAATGGGTTACTAGAGCTACGTTAGTCACGCCAGTAATTGCCTGTAACGCCACCCTTTGTCTGTCTTATCATTATTGTCGTTGTCGTTGTCGTTGTCGTTGTCGTTGCCGTTGCAGTTGCCATTGCCGTTGCCGTTGCCGTTTAAAAACTATAATAATAAAAATAAATTTTACAGATATATGTTGTTGACTCGAAATCTTTATGTTTCATGATTTAAGCAAGGTTTTAATCGAATCTACCATATTCCGCGACGAATTTAATAATATAGATTACAGTTTATATACGTGAGATTCCTTTATATAGTTTTACATACTTAGTTCAAAACATAACGGCCACCCGCAACTTCGTCCACGTGGACTTTAATTTTTTTCGCCACCGAGGTTTATATACAAACTTGCAATCCCTATTTTATGCACTATGGGCTGGAATTTATTGAAATCTTTTCTTTGTATACCTTTTAAAAAATTTGTATCCTCAAATTTTTGTCTCTGGCCACCACCATCATGGTTTAGGCTGGGTATACCTACGTCGGTTGCTCAGTCAGTCCGTCAGTCAGCCAGTTCGTCAGTCAGTCAGTCAATCAGTCAGTCAATCGGGACAAAGAGTTTTATAATATTTGAATATGATAAAAACACTGCCTTAATATTATATTAAAGCAGTTTTTATCATATTCAAATATTATTTTAACGTATTTTAAAGTACTTCAGTATACACGGTATTTTTTAATTTCTTTTCTTTTGGTTTTACTCCGCAACTTAATCTATAAAACGCAACATATAAACGATCAGCATATAAAGGTCATTTTCACGGATGGAACAAAGGCTATCGTTTTTAAAGAAACATTAAGAGACAGATTAAACGTCTCATAAACGGTTCACCTGCTAATAGAATCGCAGTGATAACCGACGACGAGATCGATCTTTTGCTGATATCAAATTTCGTCATGGTGCGTCATGAAGCATTCAAAGACCACTTTTCTATCGTTAAGACATACATTTTTTAAAATACAATTGTACGCCATAAGCTGGTCATTTACTAATTCAGGTTCATTTTCAGAAATATGTTCCTTTAATTTACTTAAATCATACCATTTCCGCAGAGCTTCATGTAATGGATCTATCTAGATATCGGAATTACTCCTATTTGTTGTTAGATGCCCAAATTCATGTATCTTGTCTTTAATAATTTTAAGACCTTCTTAAATGGTAAATAATTCTCTTAATTTTCAAGCTGGCTTTAACAAAACATCATCTGATAGAGAATTTTCCCAATATTGATCTCCTTTCAATTAACTTGATCTCCTGCAGGCATTTTGATACGTTGGTGAAATATTACCGTTAACTTTTCTAAGATCTTAAAATGATATGGTACCTTGAACATACTGCAGTAAAATCCTCAAATAAAAACATTCTGTTTGAGTCTGATGTTCGTTATGTACACAGCCTAAAGTGGTTTTTTTTTACACTCGGTAATCCATTTATTTAATTATTTATTCATTTGTTCTTTATATTTAAAAAAAAATTATATAAACCAAGTAGACATAGATTGAAGATTCACAGAGAGCTCGGTATATCACAGTTTAAAATTTAAAATCACCTCAATGTCGCAGAGCTTTGAATATGTTAGCTAACTTTCTAATTCTAACTAAAAGATGCGTGCAAGCATCCCATCTTAGATGCTGATCAACTGTTATGCCCAAATTTGAGAAACTTTTTCAAGAACCATACAATTGCAGCTATTAGCAGACAAGTCAGCGGTACACAATCAGTATGGCTTTTTATGTTGTAAAATAATTTTGATTGTGACACAATGTTAGGGCTAAAAGTTACGTATTTGGTTTTAAGTTTAATGTAGTAATAAATTGTAGTCAAGCCATTTCATTATTTTTTTCAAACTGGATTCAGTAATACTCTAAAGCTTATTTTAATCTTTGCCCTCAAAAACAAGTACAGTGTCATCTGCGTGAAATATTATTTCGCAGTTTACAATTAGTAATGAGCATAGGTCATTTATGTACATATTAAAAAGCGTTGGATCCAAAATACCTGGTTGTGGAACAAGTGTGTGTTCTTTTTTTGTTTTTTTTTTGTTTGTAATGAAATTATTTTGAGTTAATTTTTGCTTTATTTAACTTTTTATTTTACTGTGGTTATAATATTTTAAATTCTTAAAGTGTTATTCAACACTTATGATTAGAAAACATTTTTGAATAAACGTATAAACGTATAAATGAAAAAATAACAAATTTATAAGAATTTCAACACAGCTGGTAGTAGAACAGATGCCTTAGCGGTCAGAGCGCAGAGTGAAAAA
Source organism: Dryadula phaetusa (assembly GCA_032432895.1). NCBI lineage: Eukaryota > Metazoa > Arthropoda > Insecta > Lepidoptera > Nymphalidae > Dryadula > Dryadula phaetusa. The sequence goes on along the minus strand of JAOYRS010000134.1, from coordinate 5,053 downwards.
TTTGAACGCGACGGGATTTGAACCCGCGCCTTTTGGATAACATCCAAACGGCGCGGGTTCGGATCCTGTTGCGTTCAAATTTTTATAAGTTTTTTCAAAAATGTTTACTTTGGTTATGTTTTTAGTATAATATGAGACTATAAAATTGTAAAACCGAACACAAATGGTTGTGAATTACTAACTATATTTTTAGTATAGTCAACTATAGTTAGTAATGCACAACAGAGAGCACGGAGCGCTGAACGCTAACATTCATCAATATGTAATAACCACAAGCAAACCTTGTAAAAAATATATAAAAAATAAAAATACCAAATCGATCACTGCAATTACTGATTATCTCAGAAACTATTAAACTAAACTATTTTAACACATTGATATCTGTTTGTGAGATAATCAGTTAATAAATCATGGCTTGGTTACATCTATTTCCGAATTTGTTTAGTTTGGTAAGCAGAATAGACACAGAGACAGTATCGAATGCCTTTGTCAAATCCATAAATACGCCGATACACTTTTGTTATTATATAAGGCGGTTAATATGGTATTGATAACTCTATTTAAAACATAGTTAGTTGATTTATTGGATCTAAGTCTAAATTGATTAGATGAAAGTAATTTGTTTGTTCCAGATATTCTTTAAGCGGTTATTAAGGATATGTTCTAGTATTTACGATATAACTGGTAAAATAGAAATCGGTCGGTAATTAGAAACACTGTCTTTGTTTTTTACTTGTGAATTCGATGCACCGCAACACGTTTTCATTGTTCGGGATATATACCTTGCTCAATTTACAAGTTAATATGTATGTAAACGGTGATACAGGAATATTGGAGTTTTGCTATAACGTCAAATGTTAAGAATATTTGACGTTATTTTATCGTAACGTAAAAGATCCATTCGAAGATGCATGTTTTCTAGCTGACTTGTTTATCTAGGCATTAAATAAATTAATCTAACGTAAAACCTTTTTTCAAATGTTTAAGTGCCTTATCGGTAATTGTTTAATTTTGAGTTTATTTTTTAAATATAATATTAATCGGGACATGGAAGTGGGTCGAATTATGCTTGCAAATTTGCACACACACACTAATTAATACGGCAAATCTCATAAAAGCTAGTAAAAAAATATGCGTGACGTTTCACAGGTGCACAGGCCTTAAATATTATGAATTAATTTAGGAATGTGCTATATTTTGAAGGGAATATTTATTATTATTTGCAAATGTTATCGATAAAATATAAAAAACATATTTTAGCAGAAATAATGCTGAATTGTCGAGGATTTTTATCTAATATAGAAGCCCCATGGCAGTGACAGTCCCTCACCCCCTTAAAATTAGATGCACCAAAAAACTTACGCTCGAAACGTTACGTTATTTATTGTTAAATATCGTTAGCGTCATTCTAACTCCAATTTTTGTTAGTTTACTTACATATCAAACTAGATCTCGAATTGACGCCTAAAGAACGCGTTGCCTTGGTGACGTGCATTATATGTCACTTTGTGAGACAAGCGTGTATGTCAATTTATTGTAGTGTGTATTAAATTTATTCATTAATACATTATATCTTTTTATGTATTATTTTAAAAATATTAATATTCTCCCAGTGAGAGGGCGAGGTAGACTACAATTTCTCTCCGCTGATGTGTAGCTTTTTACGGGACGCTACAGTCGTACGTTCTCCAGTCATTTTGTAGTAGGAGGTTAATCAACCGACTGGCTCACGACCACTATCAAAACGAAACGATCTGGCAAAATATTTCCCTATTCCAACCTATCCTTTCCCTCATCATTTCACTTCCATCTCAAGGCCGGCAACCGCATTCACAAGTCAATGTTGTAGACATGGGCGAAGGTGACCACTTTCCTTCAAGTGGCTCTTCTTCTCGTTTGCCTCTTTTTCAATAAAAAAATATCTATATCGTTATTTCCATACTGATTACATAAATGCGATTCTCAGAAATAATCGTTACGGCAAAATAGAGACTAATTTTTTTTTTAGCTTCACGCTTTTATCCCGCATAGCCAGGGTAGACAGAAAGTACCTAGTATCAACACACTCCGTACTTTGCTTTCCACCGAATTCGAGACATTGCGTGGTGAGTGGTGAGAAACTCAACGCCGGCCTCTTTGTCTTTACCAGAGCGAGGAAGTGAAAATAATTTAAATATAATCACTCCCCCCCACTGGGGATCGAACCCACTACCGATCGCGTTTACAGTTAGACGCTGTCCAACTGCGCCACGACCGGCTTCTGAGACTAATTTATTAAACATATATAAATTTTTACTATTTTTTAGTGTTATTCCACTGCATTAAATTTAAAAAAAATAAAAACTGCTTCCCGTTTTATCCCGTATGGCAAGTTAGTCACAGACAGCCTAGTGTCATTGACAACTACTTGATTGCTTTTCGCAAAAATCGCGTTGCGTTGATATTTATTTATTTTATTATTAGCTTCACGCTTTTTATCCCGCACAGCGGGATAGACAGAAGTAGCTAGTGTCAATACACTCTATACTTCGCTTTCCATCGAATTCGAGTAAATATTTTGTTCCTAAGTGGGATAGCACCAGAAAAATAAATAAATATGTTGTTTTAAAATATTAATAAATAGGGGAAAGGGGGGAAACGCGAACGCGGGGTAATCCCGCAACCCAATAGTTTTAATGTGTTAGAAAGAGATAGCAGTATACACTCGCAGTTAACTCAGGAGATCACGCCACCACCAGTGCCAGTCAACGACATCGGAGGACGCGGACGCACTGTACTTTCAAGATTATGTCAATTTGAATACTTTTCAATTTTTTCGATGTAATTTTCTTGTTAAATTGAACTTGGTGTAGATTATTTCTATTGAGAATAGTTATTTAACCTTCACATAGTGGAAAGCTTACATACTAACCATTCAAATGACAGTGACGCATTCATTGGTAAAAGTTTTATAACCTAAAATATTTTATCTTTCTATTCTTGTCAACCCGGTGGGTAAAACGCTGCCTCACAATTTCAACCGTGTGAGACAGCTAACCGGAAAAGACTGGTACTACAGCTCATGAAGAGACATCCCAATATATCTCTGAGGTCACCTGAGGCGACTTCATTGAATAGAATTACTGCGTAAATGAATGAATTTAAAGGCACTATAAGACAAACATCATATTTAGCCTGATAAAATATTTAACGTCGATGAGACAAGTATATAAACGGTCCAAAAAATCAGAAAATAATTTGCAATTAGAGGTCAGAAACAACAAAGGCAACCAGTGCTGAAAGGGGGTCCACCACAACAGTTTTTGTGCATTTTAGTGCAGCCGGTCAATATACTCCCCCATTTCTTATATTTAAAAGAAGCATATAAATTCACAATTATTAAAAAGGAAGTAACCCTAACATGGTTGGAACTGTGTTAGACTCTGGATGGATAATATGAAAGCCCTATTTGTAAACCGGCTACATCACTTCATTTCATATGCAAGCTTTACAAAAAAGATCCAATATGCTCACATTGGATAACCATGAGAGTCACATAAGTCTTGATACATATTCACTTTGTAGAGGAAAATGGAGTTATTATGCTAACTTCTGCCACCGCATACCTCAACTAGACTCCAACCCTTGGATTTGACATATTTTGGCCCTATCAAGACAAGCATATAATCTAGAAATGTGAAAATTACATGGCAGATCGATTTGGACAGCCCATCACAATACGACATAGTCGAATTGTTTACTAATGCTTATAACCGATGCAATAACCTTCAAAAAGCATCAAGTGGATTTAGATCTGCAGGAATCTATCCGTTGCGCCCCATTTATTAGATTTAATTGTACCATACATATCCCAGCAAACCGCACAGACAACAATAGATTGAACTCCAGAATATTAATATGAATACTCAACCTCCAAATAACCATCCAACTGACGTTTCAAAAATCTTCTGATGCTCACAATCATGTTGATGCAACTGCAGTAGCCCAAGTTCACCGTGTGAACATCTTGATGTTCAGGCTTCCGATACAGGTGTTAATTCTCAAAGCGAAAATACAAGCACGCATACAGTTACTCTATTCAATATCGTTGAATTGCCTATTATTTCTCCAAAAATATCTAAACGCACATCGGGACCTATAAAAGGCCAGTTAGAAGAAAAGAAAAATAGTAAAAGAGCTAAAGTAAAAGAAATCAAGAAAAGAACAGAAAAAGTGCAAGACGAAGGATCTCAGATGAAAAGACTGAAACGCATTGAAAAAAACCTTTAAATGAAGAGGATAAACGAATATTGAAGAATTTTGAGAATATAAGAGACTTTAATGACCCATTCAAAATACCAATAGAAATAGGAGAAGAAGAGAACGAAGATATACTTTGGTATCTTTTGTAGTGAGAAATATATATACCCACGTGTTGAAGATTGGATAATGGTTACATGTGTGAGAAATGGGCTCACGAGAATTGTACTGACTGACCGTCAACATCGGCGGGTTACAATGTGATTGATGTCGTTAGTAATGTTGTACGTGTTACCCCACTTGATGACGTCGGACCACCCCAACTGATGTCGGGTAAAGCCGAACACTAAGGGTTTTGTTTTTTTGGTCATTTTGTTTTATTTTATAAAAAAAAAATAATGTTGATTAGTAATACGCTAATTAGATAAGTAAAGTTTTTGATTCAATAATTAAAGAAACTCTGTGATTTGATCCACTGTTTTATTTATGTTTCCCTTAGGGATTCCCGTTTCCCCCACTTTCCCCTACATAAAATATATATTTAATATATACACTATAGATAATATAATTATTATTATTAACTAAATATAACCGCGACTTCATCCACGCAAAACTACTTCTAATGTCCCTCGATATCAATCCAGCCAATTATAACATCAGACTGGTTGACAGACAAATGTTATAAATAATGTAACTTTATATATGCACCTTGTATATATACGTACGTATTAGTACGAAGCGCTTATTTTAATATTACAAATAGATCGTCCAATTTTATTTATTTGTATAGATTATTTGTTCAGCCAAACCATTG